>CAUYQG010047095.1:0-13652 GCA_963574415.1 Tarsius wallacei | reverse complement strand
GCTCAGGCAATCCACTCACCTCAGCCTCCCAAGGCGCGGGATTACAGGCTGAGCCACCGAGCCCGGCTGGATAGCTTTTATTTCTTTTCCTTGCCTAATTGCTCTGGCTAGGCCTTCCAGCACAAAGTTAACTAGGAGTGGGACGCCAACTCAAAAAAAAAAAAAAAAAAAAAAAAAAACCTATCCAGATAGGAAAAGAGGAAGTTACAAGATCTCTCTTTGCAGATATGATTCTATATTTAGAAACCCTAAACATTCCACTAAAAAATTTCTAGCACTGATATACGACTTTAGTAAAGTCTTGGGATAAAAAATCAACGCTCAAAAGTCAGTTGCATTTCTACACACCAAAAACAAACAGGCTGAGACTCAAATTAAGAACACAAAACCATTTACAATAGCCACAAAAAAGGAATCATTTATTAAAGACTCTATTCCGTTAGCCCAGGGAATGCCTAGGAATCAAATGTTTTCAGTTTGTCATCTGATCTTATAGCATGGTGTTAACATTTTTTATTTAATATTTAAGATCTGAATCATTAGATCAAAGTCTATTAAAAAATATATGATCAATCAACTTCCAAAAAAGTGTTCAAATTTCATTAGCAATACAAACATACACATTCAGAAAAGAATGGCATCTTTTTCACCTATCATGCTAGCAAAAGTTTGAAAACAAGGTGAAGGGTGGAGCAAAATGGCACTTATGTTGTTGATATGAAATGGTACTGAGCTCTCAACCTGGGGTTCTTGGGGGGGGGGTTCCTTAAATTATATGACAAATTTTTAGTGTATTTGCCCTTTTTTCTGAGAAGAGGTGCAAAATCTCAAGTGGATTCATGTACCCAAATGTTTAAAACAGGCATGTCCAACCCACGGCCTGCGGACTGCATGTGGCCTAGGACAGCTAGTCATGCAGCCCCACAAAATCTTTTAACATCATGTGTTTTTTAGTGTTTATTTTCTTCATGACCCCATGCATAGTTCCATTTTTGAAGTTCACAATCACGCCTTATTCATGACATGGCTTTTTGGCAGCACAGATATTTGTGAGCAGCTGTTTTCAGTTATGAAGCACACAAAGAGCAACATTCAAACAAACATTTTTGACGAGCACCTTGAGAGCTCACTAAGAACTGTGACCACTTCCATCAAACCGGACAATGATAGATTAGTTTTACAAAAACAAAGTCAAATTTCCCACTAGTTTTATATTGTTCTCATTTTTCTAAACTTTATAGTAAAAAAATAAAAGAAGTCTTATTATGTATGTACACTAACTATATTATAAAATTTTTGTGCGGCCCAAGAAAATTCCACTTTACTCATGTGACCCAGGGAAGCCAAAAGGTTGGACACCCCTGATTTAAACTATTTTGGAGGGCAATTTGGCAAAACATGCAAAAACTGATATGGGAATATGGATTCCAACATTGTTTTGACTGCTTAACCACTGCCAACCACCTACATACGTACAGCAACAGGAGATTCGAAATAAGTCACTTTCCAACCCTGTGATGCAGTCATTGTGAGATAAGTAGTTGTGCTATACAATTAATGATGTAGAAATGTTTCTGTATACAGTGAGGTAGAAAAAGCAGTTTGTCATTTAGTATATGTGGTGTGATCCCAAGTTTATTAAAAAGTAAATATGTAACGTACACAGAAAAAATATTTTTCAGGGCACATGCTGAAATGCCAATGTCAGTTATGCTAACTAAATGCCAAGTGCTTGTCTTTATGTTTATAGTAATTTGCTATCCATATATTACTTTTGTAAAAAAAAAAAAAAGGTTAGAACTGAACTCTGAGCTTCTTTTCTTTCCCTTGCCAAATTCGTAACTGGAGGGCTTGGGGAGATGAGTTGTTGTTTTTTGTTTTTTTTAGTGACCCTCCCTATATAATGAGGTTGGTTTTCCAACCTGACTCTGGTATAACATCACATAACAGATAAAGAAGGGAAATAGAAGTATTTTATGATCCTGTAGAGCTGTCTCTAGAGGACTCCTGGACTCTAGGGACCTTTTAAGACACAAGATCTTTCTGAAGTCGCTCACCTATAAGGCTTCATCTACTTATCAAAAAAATTGATTCTCTTGTTATTCCTCGAGCCACTCATTTCCTTTACTGCTTTCAAAATTCCTTAGGTAACTCTTGCTACTAATTGTCAGTCAAGAGGTCATTGAATCCACCTGTAGCCTGCAAGCCCCTGGTTGGAGTTGTTCCTCCTCCCGGAGGCCAAACCAATGCAAATCCCACATGTATTGATTTAGGGTTTCTGGTAACATCTCTTCTCCTTAAATGTCTATAACCAAGCTACAAATCAACCATGGTGGGCACACGTTCTCAGGACCTCCTGGGAACTGTGTCATGGGCTTAGGTCATTCACATTAAGCTCAGAATAAACTATCTTGAATATTTTTGAGAGTTTGGCATCTTTTGTCAATAAAAGTCTGATTAATTTTCTGTCTGATAAATGATTTGACGCAAGAGATTCTATAACTTTTATTAATAATTAAACGACTGAACTGAATAGGAGCACATTTGTAAAAACAATTTAAAGAGCTAGAATAATAATCATGTAGTACTACAAATTGTTTCAGAACGCAGAAAGACATCCTTAATATTTAAAAGCAGTTTTTAAAAAACCTGTAAATTTCCAAGCAAATAGAAACATCTGTGTCATTCATCACTTTTACAAGACACTAGAGCCTTTGTACTACCTTACTTCTTTTCCAGAATACATCAGAGTAAAATAAAATAGAATAAAATGACATTTAAAAAATAGGGCATCAGCAAAGGCAAACAATCTATTTTAAATATACAAATATTTAAGTATTTTTAGTTAGAACCAGTAATAGAAGCTTGTATTTTCAGACTTTTTTTTTTTAAAGAAAAAAAGTTGACACTTCTTTCACCTGTAAATTTTAGGAGCAAAAGAACTAGTAAGGGGACCTGGGTAGGAACAACAATTCCTGAGCCTGATTTTTTTTTTTTTACTTCAAGTGACCAAACAGAACTTCTCCAGTACAATGGTGCCATTGACAGCCCTGCTTTAGGTCTGTCTTTCCATGTGACATTGTGTTGTGGGTATGGTCTGTCTTCCAGGTCCCAGGCAGAAGTGAAGTGGTATGGGGTGGAGGCGAGAAGGAGGCTCATCGTAGTGTGGTAACACTGTGTCCCTTATAGCAGGGGTCCCCAACCCACAGGCTGCAGACTGATACCAGATCCTACTGTGGCCTGTTAGGAATCCAGCTGCACAGCAGGAGGTGAGTGTCAGGGAGCTGCCTTCTGTCCGATTAGCTGCGGCCTTAGATTCTCATAGGAGCAGGAACTCTATTGCAAACTGCGCAAGCGAGGGATCTCTATTGCAAACTGCACGCTCCTTATGAGAATCTAATGCCTGAGGATCACCCCCTACTTCCCCACGTCCCTACTCCTCCCACCCTCCCCACTTCCCTACCTTTGTCCCTCCCACTTGTCTGTGGAAAAATTGTTTTCCACTAAACTGGTCCCTGATGCCAAAAAGTTTGGGAACTGCTGCCTTATAGAGATAAAATTCCTGCTGGGAGGAGTCATGACTCTGGAACACAATGTATGTAGGTTTAGGGCAAGTGAAACAGCTACTGGTCTGGTAAGATCTTCAAGACACAAGGAAAAGAGAAAAAAGTCAAATGCAGAACAGTCCACAGCTTGTTACCTTTCCTGTGGGTCTGTAAGCACCTGTGCTTCTTTGTTTGCTTATTTGAGTCTGTGTCTCAGTCTGTCACCCGGGATGGAGTGCAATCCTTCTCCCTCAGCCTCCCTAGCAGCTGAGACTCTAGGTGCATGCCACCACCATGCCCTGCTAATTTTTAAAATATTTTGTAGGAACAAGGTCTCGCTATCTTGCCCAGGCTGGTCTTAAACCCTTGAGCTCAAGGGATTCTCTTGCCTTGGCATCCCAAAGTGCTGGGATTATAGGCATGAGCCACAGAGTTGCCCGGCCTGTGTCTGTGTTTTTAAATGAAAAGAGGAGTCCATAATTTTGTCCTTCTTTCTGGTTGCATAATACTTCATCATGTATTATGGACCTCACAGCAACTTGGATGGATTTAGAAGCTATCATACTCAGTGATCCATTAAAGAAACAAAGAGCTCAATACCATATGTTTTCACTCATACATGAGTCCTGAACATTTATCACATTACTACAAGAGGGATCAGCAGTAACGGTACACTGCTGGGGGAGAGGGGTACATAACATCACTAAGAGTACTTGATCCTAAACCAGAGGAAATGAGGACCAGTGGGAGGCCCAAACGTCACCCTGCACGTAGACCGGTTATGTGCCTCTACTCCTCACTGGTACCCCACATCTTTAAAATAAAAGAAAAAGAAAAAAAATAGAAAAGTAACTGCAAAAAAAATAAATAAAAAGAAGGAAGCGATTGCGGCAGGGGCGGCCTCCAGGGAGACGACAAAGCACAGGGAGGCACAGAAGAAAGTGCACTTTCTTTCTCCTTGCACACCTTTTGTGCATCCAGCCTTCCTCCATTAAACAAAATAAAACAAACACTCCGGAAAAATGCATGGATTAGTTATTCGAACAACAGAAAACGAAAACAAACACACACAGATTCTACCCAAAGAAAATGTTGTCATAAAACAAACTTTCCAAACCGTAGAGCTGAGTTCCCTTGCTTTGGACAACTTCAAAACATACACATGTTCACTCAAAGTTTACTGCTGGGTTTTTCATCAAGCCATGCCTTGTTTTTTATTTTCTTTGATCTGGTGTCCTAAATACCATCCTGAAGTGGTTTTTAGCTGATTTATTCATTGAAGTAGATGAAAGTACACAATACATTTAAGACATTAATTGTGGTGTTTCTACTTCTAAAAAATCAGAAACAACTCCAGAATGAGATGTGCCGTTCTTGAGAAATGTTCTGCAGGAAGGTCAGACCTTTTCCCTACATACATAATATGACACACTCAGGCTCCAGGGCAGGCTGTTTGAGGTTAAAAGGCTGATACCCAGAGCTGTAATTAGGTCCTGCTTGTGCTTGTGGACTTTGGAGTTTATAGTCTAGAAAGCTCATGAAAATAATGAAAGTTTTTTTTTTTTTTAGTCTCACTCTGTCACTTAGGTTGTTGTGCCATGACATCATCACGGCTCACTGCAGCCTCCATCTGGGCTCATGCAGTCCTCCTGCCTCAAACTTCCAAGTAGCTGGGATGACAGTAGTTCACCACAATGCCCAGCTTATAGTTTTGATTTTCTTTTTTTTTTTTAGAAATGAAGTCCTACTATGTTGCCAAGGCTGGTCTTGAACTCCTGGGCTCAAGCAATCCTCCTGTTGGGATTAAAGGCATGAACCACCCACCACACCTGGCCAAAATAATGAGAGTCTTATTACACCCTTCTGTTATGGGTCGAAATATATCCTCCCAAATTCATATGTTGAAGTTCTAACCCCAGTACCTTAGACTGTGACATCGTTTGGAAATAAGATGATTGCAGATATAAGTAGTTAAGATGAGGTCATACGGGAGTAAGGTGGGTTTCAATCCAATATGACTAGTGTCCTTATGAAAAGAGGGAGATCTGGACAAGCCATGTGAAGATGGTTCTGTAAGACAAGGATTGCATCACCCCACCAGAAGCTAGGAGCGAGACTTGGACCAGATTCTGCCTCACAGCCTCAGAAGGAACCAATCCTGCTGACACCGGATCTCAGACTCAGGTCTCCAGAATTTGAGAGGGTAAGCTTCCATTGTTTAAGTCACTCAGTTTGTGGTAGTTTATTACAGACATTCTAGCAGACTAATATACATTCCAGTCATTCCACATAGGGAATCAAGCAGCAGAATGAACTTGGAAAAGAGAAGGCAGGCCATGATAGGGTAGCAAAATCCTCTCCTTTTGAAATTTATAATCTTTTTTAATGGTCAAAGAAGACTGTGCAAATAGCAGAACTGAGAGAATCCAGTTCCCAAATCACCAAGGACTTAACAGGTGTGATCAACTGAGCACAACCACATTGCCAGTCTTGTTGTTTCTTTTAGGTTATATTTTTTTATGTCAGAGTCTCAGTCTGTTGCCCAGGCTGGAATGCAGTAGCATGATCACAGTCTCTGCAGCCTCGACCTGCTGGGCTCAGGCGAGCCTTCTGCCTCAGTCTTCCAAGTAGCTGGAACCACAGGTGCATGGCACTATGCCTGGCTAATTTTTTGATTTATTGTAGAGATGAGGTCTTGCCATGCTGCCCAGGCTGGTCTCAAACTCCTGGGCTCAGGCAATCCTCTCACCTCAGCCTCCCAAAGTGCTGGGATTACAGGCATGAGCCACCACACCTGGCCAGATGATGATTTTGAATTTTCACAACAATGCACATAGTTGACACAATTCTCTCCATTTTACAGGCAGGGAAACTGAGTCTTAGAGAAATAAAGGCTAATCCAAAGGCAGCACAGACAGGAAGCCATGAGCTCAAGATTTAGAACCAAGTTGGATGGGCACTGTCAATTTAAGAATTGCTAGACTATATATTTAATCAACCGTAATATTGATATGCTTATTTCAATTCTTCTTCTCCTCCTCCTCCTCCTCCTTCTTCTTCGTAAGCAGGATTTACCCATTTTAGATAAAATGCAGAGTGGCAAAGCTGGCACTGGGGACAGGTTGAATGGTGGTCTAGTCTTTAGTATTTAAAAAACAAAGAAGGTTGATCAAGAAGATGGAGACTGAGCCAGTCAGACTGTGTGAGTCCTCGTGTGAGTGTATGGAAAATTTAGTGCATGTGTCTGTGAGGGCTCAGGAGCAAGCGGTCAGAAGCAAGCAGCCAGGGATCTCCTGGTGCAGTGGCTGGTGCTGCAGCAGCTCAGTTTGGACCCTAGTGCCTCCTGGGACGCAGAAGCTGAGTGCCATTTTTTTTCTTGTTTTTCATAAATAAAACCCTTCCTGGGAAGAAGATGCTGGGAGAGACTAAGTGGGGGCTCATGAGCAAGTAAGCAAGGCCCTCCTGGTGAAGCAGCTGGTGCTGCAGCTGCTCTGGCTGGTTCCTAGCACTTCCTGGGTTGCAGAAGCCGAGTGTTATTTTTTTTAAATGGAAAAAGTTTTCCTGCAAAGAAGCGGAGGGGAGAGATCGCCAGCTCCAGGCTTTGCCTCACCACTGCAGCACCTGGCTGAACACTGGCATTGAGGGCTGCAGAAGGAGTCCAGAGGCAGAGTCCCACTGGAAAAGACAGGAGAGGCACCCCACCATCATCTTGAAAATGGGGCAAGAAAGTGCTCTGACTTGCTCACCACGGAGCAACAGACCTGATCTCTGTGACCAGCGAATCGACTACTCAGGTGTTGATCGTGACCCAGAGGCAATATCCTGAAAGCATAAACTTCAGAGGGACCTGATGAGTGCTGAGTCTCAGGCACCACACCCCCTACCCTGATTCATCTGTGGGACAAAGGGAGTGGCCAGAAAAGGAGGAGGAAGAACTCCAAAGAGATCAGTGGTGAGTCTGGGGCTGCCCTAACCCCCCCTCCTCCCCAGAAATTCTCTGAACATCAGACCCCTATGGCTAGGGCACGACTGAGAGAGACAAACCCAGGAGGAGCCTGGACTCAGTCACAATAGGAGAACTCCATTCCAGGATAGGCCTGGCTGGGGCACCCCTTGTGAGTACATACCTGGGGAAGAGAAAATCCTGCACCTCTCCACCAGAGGGGATTCCCCTGACTATATGAGAGTGGGAGGGGAGGACTGCAGTCCCACCCACCCCAACTGCCCCTCCTCTTTCTCTGCTCTGGACACTGGGGAGAGAGTGAAAGAGGTGGAAACTCTGTGGGAGGAAGCAGAGAAGCCGAGAGGAACAAGTACAGAACCTGCCACAAGAGGGCAGGTTTTTTTAAAATTTAAAAAAATTTTTTGCCTGATCGTTAGTTTTTCTGTTTTTTAAATATTTTTCCTTTGTGCATGAATGTGTTTCTGAGGGTTTGATATACATCCTCCTTTCTTTCTTCTTTTCTTTTTCTTTCTTCTTTTGTTTTCTGTTTATGTGTGTATGTGAGTTATTGAGTGTTCATCTTTCTTTTTTTTGGTTTTTTTGTTTGTTGGTTTGTTTTGTTCTTTTTTTACTTTAAGATGTGTGTGAATATATGTGTAAGGGTTCAATCTGAATTCCCATCTTTTTCCTTTTTTTGGTCTTTCTCTTTTTCTTCTCCATTCATTTTGTGCTAGGTATGTGTGTATGTGTGATGTGTGTGTGTGTGTGTGTGTGTGTGTGTGTGTGTATGTGAGTGTTTAGTTTTCCCATTTTTTTGTTGTTGCTCTTTGTTTTGTTTCACTTTGCTGTTATTCCAGTTTGTTTTGGGGTATGTATGTGTGTGTCTGGGTGTGTGTGTGTTCAATTGTTTTTTACTTTCATTGTACTGTGTGTTTTTCTCATTATTTAAAAAATTTTTGTCTATCTTATTTCATTCTGTTTTCTTCTGTTCTCCTCATTGTTGCTACTGTATCTTGGACTCAGAGGGTGCACACATGTACCCATTGCATCACCATATAGAGTGGTGGTGGGGAGTGGGTATCAGGGAACACATACCACAATCAGTTAACATTGTGATTTGCAAGTAGTTTCTGAATCCTAGCTCCCCAGCCTCTACCTTATTCGACTTTCAAAAATACAAGACACAGCAAGCTTCCCATACACAGTCTTGTTTCAAAATAGAACAAATCCAGAGCCCAGATCAAGGGAAGAATAGAGGACTGAGCAAACATCAGAAGCAAAATCATCTCCCACTGCCACTGAATAATGGAACAAAAGAGAAAAGCAAGCGATCTGTCACAAGTGAGGAAAACCCAGCATAAGACCACAGATAATTTTAAGTGTAACAAAGATAAAAAACCTGGGAACCCAAACAATGGAAGTCACCAATGACTGGTCCCAGAACATGACAAGGATTAGGGAATGGATAGAAAGAGTGACTAAAACTCAAGAAAGACAAGATACAACACTGAAAGAACTTGTAACAGAGATTTTGGCCATAAAAATTTAATCCAGGAAATAAATAATAAGATGACAAACATGGAAAGCAGAATTAATCTAGCTGAGGAAAGACTCTCAAAACTTGAAGACCAGGACATGGAATTAACCTGATCTGTAAAAAACAAAGAAAGAAAACTCAGAAAGAAAGAACAAAGCCTACAAGAGATGTGTGATTATATCAAGAGGCTGAACCTATGCCTGGTTGGCATCCCAGAACAAGAGAGGGAAGTGGAGAACAGCTTGGAGCAAGTATTCCAGGAGGTTATCCAAGAAAACCTTCCCCATCTCTCCAGGGATGTGACCAGTCAAACACAAGAGATATAGGAAACCCCCACAAGACATCAAATGAGAAGACCAACCCCTAGACACATAGTAATTCACCTACACAAAGTAGGCACCAAAGAAAAAATCCTAAAGGCAGCAAGAGAAAAAGGTCAGGCTACCTAATGGGAAAACTATCAGAATACCAGCAGACCTATCAGCAGAAACACTACAAGAAAGAACGGACTGGAGTTCAAGATTCAAAGTCCTCAAACATAAACAATTTCCACCAAGAATTTCCTACCCAGCCAAGCTCAGCTTTATCAGTGATGAAGAATTAAAAATCCTTCCCAGACGTCCAATCCCTAAGAGATTACGCAACTTCCAGACCAACTCTACAGGAGACACTTAAAAAGGTAATAAGCACAGAAGAAAGAAAGAAAAGGAATGACCACACACTTCCCAAGAGAACAACAGAGCACAGAATCAACAGAGAGTACATTGCAACAACAAACTTGAAAACACACACATATATCAACCCCAAATCTAAAAGAAAACAAGCAAAGAAAATACTTTATAAGAACCTCATGACAGGGATAAACAATCACATTTCAATTATCAGCTTGAATGTGAATGGACTAAATGCACTACTGAAAAGACAAAGAATGGCAAACTGGATAAGAAGCCATGACCCAATTATTTGCTGCATCCAGGAAACTCATCTCACCACAAGGTATGCACACAGACTCAAAGTTAAAGGATGAAAAACAAGTTTCTAGGCAAATGGATCATAAAAGAAGGCAGGAGTCGTGATCTTAATATCAGACAAAACAACCTTTAAGCTATCAAAAATGTAAAAAAGATACAAAAGGATACTACATCATAATAAAAGTTTCCATCCATCAACAAAAAATATCTATCCTAAACATATATACATCCAACACAGGAGCACCAGTATTTGTAAAACAACTGCTAAATAAACTAAAAAAAGATATTGACTCTAACACTATTAGCAGAGGACTTGAATACCCACTATCAGACCTAGATAGATCATTGAGGCAAAAAATCAGCAAGGAGATCCAGAACCTAAACTTGACACTCAACCAAATGAACTTAATAGATACCTACAGAATATTCCACTCAACAATCACAGAATATACATTCAACACATCACCACATGGAACATACTCCAAGATTGATCACAACTTCGGCAATAAATCAAGCATAAACAAATTCCATAAAGCTGAAATTGCCATGCACCTTCTCATACCACAGTAGAATAAAAATAAGTATCAACACCAACAAAATTTCCCCAAAGCCCACAAAGACATGGACACTAAACACCATAATGCTGAACTGGGTCAACACTGAAATCCAAACAGAAAATGATGAAATATCTTACCTTTAAGATGCCATGAAAACAGTCCTAAGAGGGGAGTTTATATCTCTATGAGCACACATCAAGAAAAGGGAAAGAACATAAGTTGACAGCTTAACAAATCACCTAAGGGAGCTGGAATGAGAAGACCACCAAAACCCTAACTTTAGCAGAAGAATCCAAATCATCAAAATAAGAGCCCACATATGAGACATAGAAGACAAAAATATCATAAAAAATCAACAAAACAAAAAGTTGTTTCTTTGAAAGAGTTATTAAGATTGATGGACCTCCTAACCAGAATGACCAAGAAAAAGAGAGAAAAAGCCCAAATAAACACAATCAGAAATACAAAAGATCAAATCACAACTGACTCCGAAGAAATACAAAGGATTATCAGAGATTACTATGTACATCCATATGGAAACAAACTTGACAACCTAAATGAAATGGAGGACTTTCTGACATTACACAACCTCCCCAGGTTGAAACAAGAAGAAATTGAGACCCTAAATAGACCAATAACAATCAAGGAAATTGACTATGTCGTAAGAAAACTACCTACAAAAAAAATCCCTTGATCAGATGACCTCCCAGCAGAATTCTACAAAACATACAAGGAGGAGCTGATACTAATCCTATTGAAAGTATTCCAGGTAAATAAGAAAGATGGAATTCTCCCCAAATCATTTTATGAAGCTAATATCACATTGATACCCAAACTAGGTAAAGATCCAACAAAAAAAGACAACTACAGGCCAATATCCCTAATGAACACAGATATAAAAATCCTCAACAAGATTCTAGCAAATTGGATCCAAAACACATCTCAAAAATCATCCACCATTACCAAGTAGGCTTCATCCCCAGGATGCAGGGCTGGTTCAACATCTACAAGACCATAAATGTAACTAAATACATCAACGGATATAAAAACAAGAACTACATGATTATCTCATTAGATGCAGAAAAAGCTTTTGATAGAATCCAGCATCACTTCTTGATAAAAATCCTCAAACATCTAGGAATAGAAGGAACATACCTCAAAATAGTAAGCACCATCTATGATAAACCCACAGCTAGCATATTGCTAAATGGACAGAAACTGGAAACATTTCCCCTGAAAACTAGAACACGACAAAGCTGCCCGCTCTCACCTGACTTGTTCAACATTGGGTTGGAAGTCCTAGCTAGAGCAATTAGATAAGAGGAGGAAATCAGGGGTGTCCAATAGGAAAAGAGGAAGTTAAGCTGTCCTTCTTTGCTGATGATGTGATACTATACCTCAAAAATAAAAGAGAATCTGTCAAAAACCTGCTTGCACTGATAAAGGACTTTGGCAAAGTCTTGGGGTACAAAACTAGTGTGCAAAAGACAATTACCTTCTTATATACCAACAACAAGCAGGCAGAGAACCAAATAAAAAGCACAATTCCATTCACAATAACCACAAAAAAAATGAAATACCTCAGCATCTTCCTAACCAGAGAAGTGAAAGGCCTTTACAATGAGAACTACAAAACACACTCAAAGAAATCCAAGACTCAAACAAATGGAAAAATATTCCATGCTCATGGATAGGAAGAAACAACATTGTTGAGATATCTAGCCTACCAAAGGCAATCTACAGATTCAATGCAGTACCCATAAATTACCGACATCACTCTTCTCAGACCTGGAAATGACAATACAGATATTCATATGGAAACATAAATGACCATGAATAGTAAAAACAATTCTTAGCAAAAGAAACAAAGCACAGGGTATCAAACTTCCAGACTTCAAACTTTATTATAAGGCTACAATAATCAAAACAGCCTGGTATTAGTACAAGAACAGGCATATGGACCAATGGAACAGGACAGAGATTCTGGAAGCAAAGCCTCAATTTCTCAATCAACTCATCTTTGACAGAGCCTCCAACAACAACCACAGGGGAGAGGAGAACCTATTCAGTAAATGGTGCTGGGAAAACTGCTGATCACATACAGAAGATTGAAACAGGACTCCTACCTATCACCTTACACAAAAATTAACTCTAAATGGATCAAAGACCTAAATGTAAAACTTCAAACTATAAGAATCTTAGAAAATGAAGGAGACACCCTTATGGAAATGGGAACTGACAATGAATTCCTGATCAAAACCCCAAGTGCTCATACCACAAGAGATAAGATAGACAAGGTGGACCTCAAACTGACAAGCTTCTGCAAAGCCAAAAAAACCATCAAGAGAGTGGGGAGACAGCCCACAGAATGGGATAAAATATTTGCCAACTGCATATCTGACAAAGGCCTAACATCCAGGATCTACAAGGAACTCAAACATACCGAGAGGTGAAACCAGCCCCATTAAAGAATGGCAAAAGACATGAATAGACACTTCTCAAAAGAAGATATACGGGTAGCCAACAGACATAGGAAAAAGTGCTCAACCTCATGCATCATCAGAGAAATGCAAATCAAAACCACATTGAGATACCACCTAACCCCAGTAAGAATGGCCATCATTAATAAAACACACAACAACAGATGCTGGCGAGGATGTGGAGAAAAAGGAATGCTTCTACACTGTTGGTGGGAATGCAAACTAGTGCAAAGTCTTTGGAAGACAGTGTGGTGATTTCTGAAAGAACTAGAAATTGACCTTCCATATGACCCAGCTATTCCCCTATTGCGAATGTACCTGGAGGAACTCAAGTCATTCTACCAGAAAGATACCTGCAAACACATGTTTGTTGCAGCTCTATTCACAATAGCAAAAACATGGAACCAATCATACTGCCCATCAAAGCTGGACTGGATTTAAAAAATGTGGTACATATACACAATGGAATATTATGCAACCATAAAGAAAGACAAACGTGGACTTCGCAGCAACTTGGATGGATTTAGAGTCTATCATACTCAGTGATCAACCACAAAACAAAGAATAGAGTACCATATGCTCTCACTCATAAGTGGACCTTGAACAATTATCATAATAC
>CAUYQG010047093.1:0-32675 GCA_963574415.1 Tarsius wallacei | reverse complement strand
CAAAACCACACTGAGATACCACCTAACTCCAGTCAGAATGGCAATTATCAATAACTCAAAAAATAACAGTTGCTGGAGGGGGTGTGGCGAAAAGGGAACACTTCTACACTGTTGGTGGGAGTGTAAACTAGTGCAACCTCTATGGAAAGCAGTGTGGCGATTCCTAAAAGCTCTAAACACCAACCTCCCGTATGACCCCGCAATCCCCCTACTGGGAATATACCCCGAAGAACACAAATCACTCAGTATTATGGACTCTAGTTCCATCCAGGTTGCTGCGAAATTCATGATTTCATTCTTCTTTATGGCTGCATAGTATTCCATCGTGTATATGTACCACATTTTTTTAATCCAGTCCTCTTTTGATGGACAGCATGGTTGAGATACCACCTAACTCCAGTCAGAATGGCAATTATCAATAACTCAAAAAATAACAATTGCTGGAGAGGGTGTGGCGAAAAGGGAACACTCCTACATTGTTGGTGGGAGTGTAAACTAGTGCAACCTCTGTGGAAAGCAGTGTGGCGATTCCTAAAAGCTCTAAATACCAACCTCCCGTATGACCCCGCAGTCCCCCTACTGGGAATATACCCTGAAGAACACAAATCACTCTATAGGAAAGATACCTGCACACGTATGTTTATCGCAGCATTGTTCACAATAGCAACAACCTGGAAAAAGAGAATTTTAACTTGGGTTGAAAGGGGAAGGTGGTGAGACAAGTTTTGTTTATAAACTAGATGAGGTTTTATAAGCTTCAAATTAGATGGGTTAGATAACTCACAGTGTGACAGGAGAGGAGAAGAAAAAAGGAGGAGGAAATGGAGAAGAGGAGGTTTGGCTTCTGAAGGGAACAGGAATTCAATTTTGAGTTTGGTGGGCTTGTGAGGTATCACAGGCAGGCACTCAGTAGATTATATGGTGACAGAATTCATGAGCAAAAGCTTTGGGAATTAGCCTATCATTTGGAAGGATATGCAGAATTAGAAAAAAACAGTCTATGTATGAAAGTCTGAAGGACATCAATACTTGATAAATAAGCAAAGAAAGATGAATCTCCAAAGTTGGGATGAGCATGGAGTCATGGAATACAAGGAAAGAGGGCATTTCAGGAATGACGAATTTGTTCAGTAGTTTCAAATGCTGCAGAGAAATCAAATAAGATAAGGATTGACAAAGCACGGACCCATGGCCCTTGGTAAAAAGGTGATTGGTGATCTTGGGAGGCCAAGAGTAGGGAGAGGAGCAGAATGCTGATGATAGAATGAGAGGTGAGGAAGGGAAACAGTAATTTTCCAGAGTTCTTCAAGAAGTTTAGCTGAAAGAAAGGAGAAAGATAAGGTGGGTAGCTATAGGACTCATAAGGCTGAGGAACCAAGACAGCTGAGGCTGTTTCACTAGTGTTGGGAGACTCTATTAGAGAGGGAGGGGTTAGAGATAAACAGGAAGGAATAATTGATTAGGCCACTTTGCATGGTGATTAAGAGCATAGATCGCAGAGTCAGACTATCTAGGTTTGAATTCCAGATCTACTAATTGTTATTATGATGATTTGGGGAAATTTATCTAATGTCTTTGTGTCTCAGTTATCTCATTTGTAAAATGGGAATGATAATAGTACTCTCTCATAGCTTTTATATAAGGATCAATGAGTGAGCATTGGACATTGTCTGGCACTTAATGAGTGCTATGTAAATACAGAAATTCTTCAGAAATTATACTTTACATACACACATATGTATTTATTTATTCTCTAATATGCCGGAAATACTGTGGCCTGCTATATCTTTATATTGTAATTCAAACAAACCACTTTATAAAAGTAACTGTGGCAATAATGAGGGTAATAATATTTAATTTGTCTAATTTTACTTGTAATAAGAAGTGGTTGGTTAAGGAAACTCTGCCACTCTAAGTTTATAATTTTCAATATTTTTTCTACATTTTGAAATCAGAAAGTACCTTATTTTTTCATAGAAGCACACAAAATTTAGTTCAAACTTATGGCAATTCTTTCTGGAAGCTAGCTATAATGGTCAATATTTTATAATAATTATAATCTTATTAAAATTAAAAATAATTTCTGGGGGAACCAATTTCATTTTCTCTTGATTATGTGATTCCCACATGGAAATTAAGGATCTCAGAACATAACACATTATAGTATAATAATATACATGAAATAAGACCAGAAAATATATCTCCATACTCCCTCCAAGTCTTCCCTAAAAATACAATTAGCCAGAAGTTCTGAGATGTTGCACTTGGAAGTCAACTGCCTTCAGAGCGTGACATTTAAAAACCTTTATGCAAACAGAAAAAAGTCTTACACACATAAGCAGCTGGACAGTAATGTGCCACATCTGGCCTGTGTGATGCTTTTAGGCAGCATTTTGCTTTTCCTTCTTAAGCTTCCTTCCTTCCTTCCTTCTTTTCTTCCTTCCTTCCTTCCTTCCTTCCTTCCTTCCTTCCTTCCTTCCTTCCTTCTCCTTCTCCATCCCTCCCTCCATCCTTCCTTTTTCTCTCTCTCTCGCACTGTCTTATTTTTTCCTGCCATATGATTTGGAGAGTTATATGCATGCTAGAGTTGTTTAATTTTCTATAATAGTAAAACAGTCATTGTAATGTCTTTTGCCTTATCATGAGTTTTGGCTTAAATCTTATATCTGTTGACATAATATTGCAGAACATTTCTTTTCACTTAGTATAAGTTACTGCTTGCAAAAGTATATTTTTAGTATCACTGTGCTATGTTTTAATAAAATAATGAAGGTCTATATGTGTTCTAGCAATGCCAAATGGAGTATCTGCAAAAATAATCTTTAGATATAGGATAATACCCAACCTTTCAGTCCCCATGTTATTATACAAAAAATACATTAATTTGATGAGAAGTAAGTACATGAATTATGCAATTTTTAATAAGTATAAAGTTGTAAAAGCAACCGTGAATTAAAGTCAAATATTCCTACTGTATGTATACCATATCAACAATAAAGTATTTTTTCTACTTTTCTGCTCTCTTCAACAATCATTTATTGAGTGCTTACTATGTGCCAGGCCCATTTTTATAGCAACTTGATTAGAAGCAGAGGAATACTCCCTAGCCCTATATGTTAGTTATCTAGTGTTGGTCAACAAATTACCAAAAATTAATCATCTTAAAACAACGACATTTCTGATCTCACAATTAGGAGTCCGGTACAGGTTAGTTGGGCCTCAATTCAGACCGTCTCCAGGCTAAATCAAGGTTTGGCCAGGGTGGTGTTCTCATCTAGGTCTTTGGATCTGCTTCCAAATACCCTGGTTGTTGGCAGAATTCAGTTCCTTGAGGTTGTCTGACAGAAGTCCCAGTTTTTCTGCTGGCTGTTGTTCAGGGAGCGCTCTCAGCACTGGAGGCTAACCTCACTTTCTTGCCAAGTGGCTTCCTCTATATGTACGGTGTACATGACATGATAGTTACCATCCTCAAAAACAGCAGGGGCCCTTTAAATGCTGACACAGTTTATTATACAGTTGCAAATTAATAATAATAATAATAATAATAATAATTACTCTCATGATGTTACCACCAATCTCATCAGAAAAATGATTAGGCATTGGGAAGCTGCCAAACTCACATTGGTAAACATGAGTTTTTGAAAATTCTAATTACCACTTGAAAACTTGCATTTTGCCATTGCAACAAAAGCTAACGATTGTGTTTTTTTCTTGCAATAACAGGGTTAATTGGTTCATGTTTCCTTCCAAGATGACCCCCAAATAGTCTAGTCTGAATAACTATAACTTGTCAGTTGTTCTTTAAGTAAAAATGATGTTCTATTAAAAATATAACTAGTTCAATTTGCACATGGATTAATCTCCCATTGGTTTTTCTTTGAGACCACGCTTATCATCTTGAGTTTGGCCTCAAGACCCTTTCAGAAGGTCAGAGAGGTCAACAACACTTTCATAATACTACTAAAATGATATTTGACTTTTTTTTTTACCATGTTGACAGTTGCAAAAGCAGTAGTGGGTGAGATGACATCATGCTGGACTCCCAAAGACCCCAAAAGGAAAGACACTAGGTTCGAGAGGCCAAAGGAATGTCCCAGACAACAGATGAGACATTGGCTTTATTTGGGAACTTACAGTGAAGATGGTCCAGGAGCTACTGGCTGGACAGGAAAAAAAAAGACACTCCTGAGTGTAAAAGGAGCACAGGTTATATAGCAATTTCCATAGGGCGAAGTGTGGTGTTAAGAGTGAAAAGGGTGGCATTTCTAATGAACATGCTAGTGTAAGAAGGTACTTAGGCACACATCCCATGTACACAAAATGGCTGTGAATTCTCTCGAGGGGTGGTATTTTTAGTATCGTAATGAACTAAAGGTGAACTAAAGGTGGACTAAAGGTAACTAAAAGTTATGGGGATTGATCTAGGCAGCCTGATCCAGTTTGAACCAGCCCAGGGGCCTGACTGCCCCAAGGAAGGGTACCTAGAATATTCGCTCTGCACAGCTGCAAGATGTGGTCAGCAGGCACAGAGAACACGCATAACCTGTGTGCCCAAGCCAAAGCTTGAGGGGAAGAGGACATCCTGGGTTTACCAACCCTAGGATCCACCCTCAGGCTCCAACCCTCTGTTTGGGGCCATTTCCAGGGTGTGCTCATGTTTTGAGTGTGTGTTGCCCTACAGATGACTGGCACCTTAGCATGGGTCAAGGCAGGGACCTCAATCAGACTGCTAGAAGACTCAGTGTGCTAATTTATGACTACTCCCTGGCAGTAAAACGGAAAAAAAATGCCAGTTTCACCTCAGAATGTCCTTTATAGAACAGGCGCTTGAGGTAGGGTCCACCATCAGATGCTGGCACTGCTGGGGGTGGGGAGGGAGAGTGGAGGGAAGGGGACACATGGCAACACACTGGATACCTTGTCCACTATTGGGGGGAGTGGGAGAGGGCCAGCTTGAAGCTCAAACTTCCCTTGCATGCAACTTGCTTATGTAGTAAATCCTCACTTGTACCCTACAACTAAAAGTAAAATAAAATAATAAAATAAAACAGCAACAACAAAAAACAAAAACAAAATAAAAGGTCCTTGATGGAACTTGGCCCTTGAATGCACATCTTTATTATTTTAAGTGAGAAAATGGGAACCACACAGAAAGCTTTCATATTGTATTTTAATTAATTAAGAGTTAGAGTCTCACTCTTGTCGCCCAGGCTGGAGTATAGCGCCACAATCACAGCCACTGCAGCCTCGACCTGCTGGGCTTAGGCGATCCTTCCGCCTCAGTCTTCCAAGTAAGCTGGAACTACAGACACACCCACCATGCCCCGCTAGTTTTTGTGATTTGTTGTAGAGATGAGGTCTCACCAAGTTGCCCAGGCTGGTCTCGAACCCTTGGGCTCGGGGAATCCTCTCACCTCGGCCTCCCAAAGTGCTGGGGTTACAGGCTGAGCCACCATGCCTGTTCTAACTTTCACATTTTAAATATTCATCGTTGACTCTTCCTTCGTACTCTTTTATTTTTGAGAAAAATTTAATTCATTAACATACCTAATAAATATTATATTCTATTTTTATTATGTACTTAAAATACATTTTTAATTCATTTATTTTCTTTCACATTGTAGTATTAAGAATGATCCACCATTTCCCCTTAAATTACTATTATGTTCTCTCGACACCACTGTCTCAGAAAGTTTTCTTTATCTTATTTTACAATTTAACATAAAATTTGAAGAGCCATAAATTTAGAATTAAATTAATGCATAATAAAGAACAGATTTCTTTCAAACTCTGTAACATTTGAAGGGTTCTAAATAGAAAAAAAAACACAAAAGAACTCTTTAATCCCTTTTTTAAGCTTTAAAATTCAAGACAAAATTTTAAAGTTACAGTATAGTTTTGGTTATTACAATTTTATTACTTATTTGAATCTCAAGAAATATTGTTTGATTACAATTTTTATTGAAAATATCCAATTTCAGGTTGCAGGATAGACTTTAAAACTTTTGACAATAATCCTGGATTTAAAAGCAATATACTAATGGAAACATAATTGAATTTGGAATCAAAAGACTCAGTTAATATTTGAACTGTGCCACTTAAAGCTTAAATTCCTTACATGGTGTTTTTTTAAAGTTTGTTTTTTAACATCTTTAAGTTTCAAGGTCTTTCTTAACATGTAAAGTAAAGTCTAATTATTACCTACCTAGAGATATACTGTGAGATTTGGATAAGATAATAGATTGTACTTTGTCTGATTTGTAGTAGGTGCTCAATAATTGCTAGTGAGGCCTGACGCGGTGGGTCAAGCCTGTAATCCCAGCACTTTGGGAGGCCAAGGTGAGAAGATTGCCTGAGTCCGCGGGTTTGAGACCAGCCTGTGCAACATGGTGAGACTTTGTCTGTACAATAAATCAAAAAATTAACTGGGTGTGGTAGCGCACGCCTGTAGTTCTGGCTTCTTGGAAGGCTGAGGTAGACAGGATTGCCGAGCCCAGCAGGTCGATGCTGGGGTGATCATGAGCATGCCACTGCTCTCTAGTCTGGGCAACAGAGTGAGACTCCAGCTCAATAATAATAATAATAATAATAATAATAATTGCTAGTGAACCTAGCAACTATTTGTAACAATATACCTCTAGGAAAATTCTTTCTGAGTTAGGGCTCACAAATGGACATCCAGAAAAGAGACTCTCGGGACATTTTGTGAGAAATTTCCTAAAAAACTATATGAATAATATAATGCAATTTTGAGATATATTATTTTATATATGCTTTCATAAAATTAGAATAAATTAGCAATTTGCAAGTTGTTTTCGATTAAATATTGTATTCTTCTCTTACATGTTAATAATTTGCTCTTCTGTAAAAATAGTTTAAATTTTCATTAAATACAAAAAACTTATGAAAATAAAATGAAAGCATGCAGAGAGATGACAAAAATATATATTTGTAATTATATAGAAAAATAGTTTTATCTCATTTTGATACACTTTTTAAAAAAAATACTGTTTTCACTTAATTTAATGAAAACACTTATTTCTATGGGGAGAGAAATACTCTTTAAATTATTTTTAGTTAATACATGAAACAAAACTACATACACACTTGTAAGTTGACAAATATAAATTGCATAGAGTCTTTCTAATAGTCATATACCATACAAAAATAAATAAATTTCACATGGACTTATAACTGTTTAACAGAAATTTTATATATCTAAAAGTCATGTCTCTCATTATCTACTTTGCAAATGCAAAGTAGAACAATAGTTCTTTTTAAATATAATATTACTTTTATATCAGGCAGAAAATTAAATTTGGTATTGGTCAGTGATAGCAGCTAGCACCTTAAGTGGTTTTGCCATACTGATCAAAGGTAGAGAGGCAACTAAAGGCTGAATTTGCATTTATGTTCTCAAAGCAAAGGGCACACGTTTCAAACATTGCAAATGCGTGTTTTGCTCTAAAAGCTTTAGACCTATTAGGACAGGCAGAGAGTAACTTTGCTCATAGGTTGCCCTCAAAATAAGTCGTGAGTTTTAGGGCTAAGCCAAGCTGGCATGCAAAAGGGGTTGCTGTTGATCTTTTATACTAATTTTGGATTAATTGTGATCTACAGCACTGCGTAAACATGCTATCCTAGTGCTTCAGCTTCTCCACAGCTAAACATTAATCCTTCTTAATGCTCTAAGTCAACTTTTAGTCCTTAGCAGAATTTACCTTAATCTCTGGGTAGTAAGTTAACTGATTTACAAAACATAATCCATGAGCCCAGAATCTTAAGGATGTGTGAACAGCAGCAACCTACCTTTACAGAATTGATTGGTCTTGATTCTCTAACTGCAAACAAGCTGGTGAAGGAGGTGACCTCAAACCGTGAATATCTGGAATCTGGTTATTTTGTTATATTTTAATATAACAACAGACCAATAGCTGAATTTGTTTGTTGGAGATGTGTGTGTGGGAGGGAAGGGAGTGGGGGTGATTATGAGTTATAATTTTCCAAGTATTGCTAATAAGTCCATTACTTTTCTGCCTTGTACTTTTTTCACTTTAGGCTTTGCAACCAATTTAGTCAGTAATCTGAATTAGTGACAGATCTTTCTTCATGCTTAGGTACCATTTGATTTTATTTCCTAATTATTTAAAGATGTGCGTTATGATCGTGAAAAACTGCCCTATGTACCATGTCTGGTTTTAGTCTTTCAAAATGGAATACAACCATCAGTATTAGTGATGACAACCTCAGATGGTTCTAGAATGTAGTTTGGTTTTGAAAATCATTCATGTCACTTGGATCTTAAATTTGAAACTCACCTGACTTCAGTCTTCAAAGGTTATGTTCTGTCTCTTACTGCTAGCCAGCCAGCAGGCACTTTTTATATGTCGTGGAACTCCACTCCACTCCACAAAGTGTTCTCTGACTTCTTGCATACCTCCCTCTTCTGTTGTGATTTTCCTCAAATTACTACAGTTAGATCTGTCAAGCCTCCCCAAGTTGATAGATGACATCTTGCATAGAGTTTGTAAATATATTCTTCTCTACCAGATTTTGATTCCACACACCCGGCTTTTCTTCAGAGAATTACAAATGCTCATACTGCTTGCTTTGTGCTTACAGGGAATTTTGAAATTTGGTTGGTTCTTAGTACAGCCGTCAGTGTAACTATTGGGCCACCATTTGCTTATTCACACACACAGCAAACACAGCCTGGAAACGAAGGCAAGGAGATGTAGGAAGTAGCCCAATTATTTTTGTGGGGGAGAACTCTGTAGGTACTTTTTCCTTAATTTAGATCTCTGTTTCTGAGCCTGTGTGTACTTTGGGTGAGGTGTGTGTGTGAGGGTGTTTGTGCGTGGGTGTACACTCACTTGTATGTGCTTGATTCAGTGGCATCTTCACGGTGTGCCTCACCCAGGCGAGAAAATGTTGAGGAAAACTGTAGTGGTGTGCCAAATCTTACCCTGGCTGTTCATGGGAAATCCTGTCCCTGGTACAGTGTTTGCATGGTGAAATTTAGTCTTTGGAAAATGTACGCACAGGGGTGCCTACCAGGGGGAGGAAGAGTGCAGCTGGAGAAACAGCAAATCCTTGAAGAAGGGGGTGGGAGTTGCCTAAAAGGAAGTTAGTGAAGAGCTGGACTATAAAGCTGTGAAGTGGTAATCTGTCAGGATAGGGACTGGGAAAAGTCTACAGAGAGCCCTTTGTTGAATAATTTAAAATTTTTGGTTATTGCCCTTTGGACAATAGAGATAGGCCTATAAAGTGCATCATTTAAACTTCTCGCCTGTATTCCACTGGGATTCTCTTCAGTGAACCGCCACACTTCATAAATTGTGATGTCCTATCCAGCCTTGTGTGAAGGTGATATGGATAAAAACGTGGGGTAATAGAGGAAATTTGGACTCCCACTCCACCTGTTTGAGCAATCAGCATCCCATTAAGGCAGGCTACAGTCCAGTAGTTATAGAGGGGCGTGAGTGGTAGTGGATACAGCTTTAAAAAAGCAAGACAGAGCAGTGGCATGAAATGTAGCTGCTGGCTGGAGGACTCAGGAATGCACATTCATGCATTTAACTGTTTATTGAGCACATATGGGGGGGACCCAAAAAACTCCAGAATTATCTTTTTGAGGGCAGTCCCCCTGTTTACAGGCCTCTCCCACTAGGTAAGTGTTCTGGGAACCCATCAGCATCAGTGTACTGGCTGTGTTCAGCTTCAGTGATTTTTTTTTTTTTTTTTTTGAGATTCCTTCAACGTGTTTGTACATTTCATGATAGGTGATTTAAAAGTGCTCCTGCTCACATCACACTGACGTTCAGCAGTTTTTGACCAAAAACGGCATGACCCCCATGCCCTACTCTCCCCATTTACCTGATCTCCCTCCACACGACTTTTTTGTTTGTTTGTTTCTGCAATGAAGAAAGTCCTCAAAGAGAAATGTTTTGCCAATGTGGAAGAGGTAAAACAAAAAATGGCAGAAACACTTAAAAGGCATCAAAACTGATGAGTTCAAAAACTGTTTTGAACAGTGGAAAAAGCATCTCGATAAGTGTATTGCATCAAACAGTGAATACTTTGAAGGCGACTAAAGTTTAAACGTTTAAGAATAAATACACAATTTTTAATAAGTAAATTTTATTTTGGGGGGGTTTCCCCCTCATATTTTTGTATAGGCCTGTTTTAGGCACTTGGAAAAATTCAACAGGGCTAAACAGACAAAGATTTCTGATCTTGTGGGATTTAATTCTAGTGGAGGATGGGAATGGGGCAGAAAATAAACAACAGACATAATACACAGTTAAATTATGTGATTTGTTAGAGGTTGAGCAGTGTTATGAGACAAGGAAGAATGGAATAGGATGAGAGAGCAGAGAAATGCCAGGTAGGAGTAAAGATGAAACTCCAAGTGGGCTGTCAGAGTAAGTCTAGTTGAACAGATTCAACTTGACTATGGGAAGGACATGAAGTAGGTAAGAGAGTGGTCCATGTGGATATCTGAAAGAAGATGTCCCAGACAAAGGTATTAGCAAGGACAAATATCCTGAGAAGGGCATGTACCCATGTTTTCCTGTGGGACAGGAAGGAAGCAGGTGAGGTGTGAATGGAGTAGGTGAGGGGCAGAGTAGGAGGATTAGAGATGAGAGGTGCCTGGAAACATATCCCACAGAGCTTTTGGGCCTGTGCAAGAACTTTGACTTCTTTTCTGATTAAAATGGAGAGCCCTTCTGGAGGGTGACTTGATGTGATTTATGTTTTTAAAAGGAACTGTGGCTTCTTTGTTGAGAATTGACTGCAAAGTGGTAAAGGTTGAAGCAGAGAGAACTATGGAGACTAATGCACGTTCCAGGCCTGAACAGGATGTTGTCATGACGAAGCTAGATGCATTTTACTGTCTACCAAAATGTTATCATCTTTAAATCTAGGTTTTAGAGATTGTGTAAAATGCTGCTCTCGATAGTCTGAATTTAGTTTTTAGATATCATGTAAAGGTTTCTTACAGTTTCCATGATTACCTGTTTATTGTTCATTTTCATTTTCCTGATTTTCATACTATGATCTAAAGTGCATATTTCTTTTTAAATTTTACCTGCTGGATTCCTCAGATAAGTGGACCCTATAACATTTTATATTGGTAGCTCAACATTTCAAGGGAAAGCTTTCATTTACTAGTGATTTCTGGTGGTCTGAATAATAAAATAGAAGGCGCTAAAGCGAGCGGGAGGTGGGAGTGGCAGGGACAGGAGAAACATAAATGCTATTGCAATGAAGGTCTGAAAAAAAGTATAGGAAACCTGACAGTAACAATGACTGCAGATGTGCATTGTTTTAAGAAAGCATTTTAGATGTTTAAGGCAGAATTTCTAATATATCAAGAGAGATCAGGTTGTCAAACCCTCTCACTTTACAGGTGAAGAAATAGTTATCCAACAATTTTAAGTGGCGGAGTTCTGCTGGCACAGATTTCCAACTATTGGTGCTCTCTCACTGCCCTATGCTGCTAGTCGATTAGAGAGGGTGATTATGGGTGTTGTAAAACTGTTCCCTTTTGAATGGCTTGTTCCCCTAGTGCTTTTAAATATTTTACAGGCCATTAACTATGCATTAAAGAGACCGGTGGCTACAGGAGTATCAATCAAGCTCTTGCGTACATGGATGAATTAGAAAAATTTTTGAAATTAGAATTTTAGTTAATTGGAATTTATGATTTAATTTTTAAAGATAATTAATATGCAACTGATATCATAAAGAATGATATTTCTCTATATGCTTACAACAACTGACACTCATATATACTCCAAGCAACACTGTGAGTAAATTGAAGACAGAGGACTTGACCTTCTCTTCCCTCTGCCTAGTACAGAGCCTTTGCTATAGAATCTTAAGTTGATTAAAATTAAATTCATTTTAATGTACACAGTATCCTTCCCATAGTAAGCCATGGAAATACTGGACGTGTGTTTATATATTAAATACAATTTGGTCAATACTTCTCTTAATTATTTAAAGAATGGAAATAATTTATTCTGAGTTATTTGTTCATATCTTACCATCACACAAAGTATTCTTTGGCAATTAGATAATTCAAAGGGAAATGTCAGCTTTTAATGGATGCAACCTTTAATGTATACCTATGTGTGTTTATTTATTCTCACTAAAAGTCTTCTCCCTACTTCAAAATGAGCTAGAAAAAAGGAGGGGCTGAGAAGCAGAGCAGTGAAAGAGGGAAATAGGAAAGTGAGAATATTCCTCAACAATATCCCTCCCCTTTTCATACTTTTATACTTTTATAAACTCTTATGCATTTATATTGAGAGAAGCTGCATAACATAGCAGTTAAGAACATTGGCTTTTGAACTTGACGCCTAGACTTGGATTCCTGCTTTGCCACCTGTTTTTTGTGGGACCACAGGAAATTAATCTACCTACCTTATAAGGCTTGTGAAGACATTAACCCTTAAAACTTGAACACAAAGTAAACATTTACTCAAAGTGTTAAAATCATAGTGCTATCTACTTCACATATGCTTATCTGCCATTTTATTTGGGGCAGGTAAGCCAAAGTGCAAAGTAAACCTTAAGTGCATTGTTAGACTCTTTGTCAATGAACTTATAGTCATAAAGGTACTATTGTTTTCTGATAGTACCCCTTGGATTCCACAGATAAGTTGCTTTCTAATTGTTTTCTAATACTATTTTGGGAAACACAAAAAAGAAGTTCTGAAATGTAATCATTAAACAGGAACAGGAATTATAATAGTTAGTTAAGAAGCTTCTCATATCCCATTGCATTTTGATGTTCTTATCTAAAAGCACAGTGCCTGGCAATAGAAAAAATAGAAATAGTAAGATAGAGAATAATTAAAACATGCTGTATATACATATATAACTTACTATATAGCATATTTTAAAATGCATACTTAAGTAGAGGAGTTCACAGGTACAACTTAGGTAACCGATTGAAGCTCTAGGGCCACAAAATTTTAAACAGTTCATAGGAAACTAGGGCAGCACAATTCAAATTCCTAATTTTAAAGATGTGAAAGATAATGTCCAAAAGCGCTGCATGATTGCTTATGCTACATCCTTCGCCGGTGTTTCTCCCACAGGAGGGTACCACCTTTGGTGCATCACTCCTGCCTTGCTCTACCTGCCTGCTTGAGTCAGGTCCCGTTTTATCGGGCTGTTGAAACAAATTGCCAAAAATGTGGTGGTTTCAAACAACAGAAATGTGTTTTTTCCCAGCATTTCTTTCACAGAAGTCTGATTCAAGATGTTGACTTGACTGTACTCCTTCCAAAGGCTCCTGGTCATTTTTAACATCAGGGACTGGTTTTGTGGAAAACAATATTTCCACGAACTGGGCCAAGAGATGAGATGGGAGAAGGAGGTTTGGAGAAGCATCATCAGCATTAGATTTTCATAAGGAGTGCCCAACCTAGAAGCCTCGCATGCACAGTTCACAGTAGGGGAACAGTAAGGTTCATGCTCCTTTGAGAATCTAGTGCTGCTGCTGATCTGACAGAAAGCGGAGCTCTGCTGCCTGCCACTCATGTCCTTTTGTGCGGCAGGGTTCCTAACAGGCCACAGACTGGTACAGGTCTGGACACGGAGACTGGGGACCCCTGCTTTAGGGGAAAGTTCTTCCTTGCTGCTTTTGGCTTCTGGTGACTCCTGACTTTCCTTGGCTTGTGACTGTGTAGCTCCAAACTCTGCCAGTCTTCATATGGCCTCCTCCTATTCTATAGCTCCCTCTGCTTTCTCTTCTGTGGACAACTTATCATTGGAATGACAATCCCCTACACCATTGTCTGGAGATCCTTAACTTAATCACTGCAAAAAACAAAAAACAAACAAACAAAAACCAACCCTTTCTAAATGAGGTGACAGTCACGGGTCCTAAGGGTTAGGATATGGAAATGTTTTTTTGAGACTACCATCCCACCCACTATGGGTATGTTTTCTACTTTTCTAATTACTGCAACCAACATGTTTACCAGTTGTTCTGTCACTGTTTATTATAGAGACTTTTCCAGTCTCCTGACGGTAGTTTTTTTACTACTTTTCTAGTGTCCGCTAATTTCTCTCTTCTAGACTCCATCCAGTCCCAAATTTGATGTTTTAGGCATTATTTCATCTTTTAATGGCAGGACGGACTCTTTCCAGTGCAAATCTCTGTATCAGTTACATTATTGGATAAATCATTCCATCATTTAATGATGTAGGACAATAATGATATTATTTGCTTAACATTGTTAAGGCCAACAAATTGTCCTGGGTTCAGCTGGGCAGTTCTTCTGTTGGTCATGCTGGAGTCTGTCATGTTGCTACAGTTGGATGATGGGTAGGCTGGAATTGAACGATTTGAAATGGTCTCGCTCACATACCTGGTGTTAGTGCTGGCTAGCTGTAGGGCTTCTCTGTTTCCATATGGTCTTCTCTGTTTCCATATCCTCAAGGAGTCTAGTCTGGGCTTCCTTACATGGTGATGACAAAGAAAGTAAGAGTGGAAATGCAATACAAATTGAAGTGTAGATTCAGATCTTACACAACATTACTTCAAAGGCAGTCTATTGGCCAAAGCCAGTCAGAAGGTGAGCACAGATTCAATGAGGGGAAAAGTGGGATACCTCTTGCTTTCTCTCCTTTTGCCACAGAAAGCACACATTTTGCTCTCCTTCTCAATGCTATCAGTTTTATAGCAGCAGTCCTTGCTTGAAGAAGCTTGTAGTTGTCCAATACTGTCAGTAGGTGGGTAGGGTGTCTTATTTAGGGGTTTAGGCTTATGAGGTCTATCTCTCTGCAGATGTATGTCACATTCTCTAATCTCAACCTTGTAAGTAATAAAAGTCTGCCAAATGCCTGGAGTCTATAGTTCTATTTTAATTGGTTCAGAACTCATGTAGAATAAAGGACATTATTTAGTGGACTTCACATAAGCTCGATGATTAGTTAATGACAAAGAAGTTTCTAGGGCTCAGTTCTCTTGACAGAAAGCCCAGTGGTCTTTCTACTATATTATCTGGGTAAGATATGATCTCAGAAATCTACAAAATCAAACACCCTCTGATTCAAATCTAATATTCTGTGAAATTCGGAAATTGCTCTGGAAAATGGAAATGAAAAACTTTAAATAATACAATGAATAAAGTAACATTTTCATAAATGGAATATTTGAACATAATGATAGTACATTTAGTTATATCTAATATATTCTGCACATATACTATAAATACGATTCTTAGGAATATGCATGTGGATAAGAAAAATATGTAGGAACTTAGTAACTCTTAGTTGACAATATAAAGTATGACAGAGTAGAGTATTTAATAAGGCTAGTAAACCTTTAAATGATGTTAGTGTTTCATGCTGTTCCAGGTAGGGTATTAACCACAGACATTTGTGTTATTTATTACCATCATTATGCATTTTTTTTGTCCATGGCAACCTCACAGAAACCATATTGTTATTTCAGATGATGAAAGATACTATTTCAGATTTTAGTCTAATGCATCTTAATTATAGTTTTATTGTATATAGGACATTATACTATTTCAGATCATGCCTTGCCATTTTTATGCTTATTAAAATTGTAATGATTATTCTTCCATATTCTTTTAAGTGCAAATATATTCATAATATTGTGATATAGTAAAGAATGCATACTTCTCTTTTATACTTTGGTTTTCAAGTGAATTATACCTTTAAGAATAAAAAAGTGAAAAAACCCATGTTTTAAAAAAATCTTGCTGAAAAGGATTGAAGGCAGTGATGGACTAAGTAACATGTGACTATGTGTCTTTGTTTTTCCATGTATCTCGTTTAGACAATAGGTCTCGCAAGTCTAGCAGATTTATACCAAATCCACAGGACATGAGAGAGCATGAGTAAAACAGTAATTATATAAGAACAGCAATTCAGTCATTGCTGTTGGTATAATAGTTTCTGCATCAAAAATCTTTAAAACAAAAAAGTAGCCACACAATCATATTCATAATAAGAATTTGAAGCACTTGTATATTTACACACACACACATGCACACTTGCTGGACACTATGTGAATATTTAAATTGTTTTATTTAAGCTGCTCACTGAGTTAGAAAATATTGTTCTTGAGGCCAAGGTCATGAGTTCAAATTCCAGGTGGGCAAGAGAGTTTTGCATGGAAGGGGACTTGGTTCCAAAGCCATAGATTGCCTCTTTAATCCCAGTCCATCACTCAACATTTGTATTTTTTCCAGTTAAGGGAGCTGATAGTTTTGTGCAAACCTATCTCTAGGACTGGACTGACCACTCAGCGCAAAATTTAGAATAGGTGAGTCACTAGGATTCCCTTTGCATGTAAAGAGGCTTTGCATTTCAGATAATTTTCATTGCTTACTTTGCGAAAGTAAGATTGCAGAAAAGCTAAAAAATGTCTACCCTTGTAGGCAGTCACAAAGGTGTTGGTTTGGGGAATTTATTCTGAGAGGAAAGTTTTCAAATCAAAGCATCAATAATAAAAAGGGCCACGGGGATCCTTAAAAAAACAAACTTTTAATACTATCATCTGTTTTCATTCTAAAGAATCCTTTTCTTCCTTACATTTCTCATTTCATCTTCTTCATCTTCCAGAGAAAATTATATTTGACCTTCAATATACAACTGGAAGCTTTTTAAAAATTCATTTAAACTCGAAGTTTCAAAACCAGTGAAAAGCTTCCTTTAGGAATTAATGAAGTGGGTGAGAAGTAGCTTGGCTCATTTCTTAGGAGCTCAGAGATGCAAATTCTAAATAGGAGTAAACGTTTAAGTCAAACCACATGCACACTAATAAATATAAATACAAATTATTCTGGCTTGTGAATTGAGCTGTTTTTAAAGTTTCCTCAAAGCTGTTAAGATTAGATACATGAAATTAGTGAGCTGTTTAAGTACACTCTCTTAACAAATGTCACTGAACAGACAGACTCAGAAGGAAAGATGTATTAAAACTTTATAAGATTGTAAAATAATTTTAGGCTTGTGATTTTGTGGATCCACACATTTTATTGGATTCATTTTCCATAAGAGGCCTTTTCTTTTCAGTTTAATGTAAACTAGAAATCTTAGGACAGGCAAGCTTTCAAAGAGGTGAAAATTGCCACTTAAGTTTTTGCCACTTTGATGCTCATCGGATAAATTTCATCTTTTTAAGTTGATGTTACATCTTCAATGTAAAATTGAGACTGAACATCAAGTTCAATATTTGTATTGTCCTTGATACGCAGAACATTTAGTAGCCTTGGTTAATTCATTGTTCATTTGCAACTTGGGAAGCAGCGCTGACTGAGAAGTGCCCACGCTAAACCTGAATGAGTCTAATCCAAGTGGATCAGAATGCCAAACTAATTAAATCTTCAAAAATTGGGGCTAAAACTTGTTTTAAAAGTAAAACATTTCTGAAAGCTGGAAGGCTTTCTCTCAACCATCCCAAGAACATTAAATTTGCAAGGGCATTTCACTAGGAAGGGGATTGCTTTTCCACTCTCATTTACGTCTGATCTATAAGAAAGCTCACCGTCTTTGCATAAAATGTCAGGAACAGGCAAAATCGAAAATAAATGTAATATTATTGTTGGTTGGGTAGATGGCCACAGTATTGCTCACATTTCAGAATTTTGGAAACCTGAAGCACACTGAGGTTAAATAAATTGCTCTGGGGTAACAAAGAAAGATAACAAATTAGCATAAGATCTCTTAAGATTTTGACTTTAGTCGTATGCTTGGGGGTACTGATCTATACCATTCTCATGTAATTTATTCCTTTCCTTAGAATTATTCGAGTTTTTATATTTCTTTCTGTCATCATAAATTTTGTTTGATAATGTTTGACCCTGGAATTTTTATTTGTTGTAAAGGAGAAATTTATATGAGCAGGTTTGTAATTTAGAAAGACAGAACTCTTTTTTTTTTTTTAACAAGCATTTTTCCTAAAAAATGGACTAGGTGCACTGACAGTGATGAGAGCATATGCTAATCTTTGGGGTCATCTCTTCCTCCCGGTGGAAAAATACTTTTCACGTGTGGAGAATCTTAGTTGCTGTTTAAAGCAAAATGAAATCAGATAGTCATATATAGAATTCTATATATTAAATCTGAGCCTCTGAAAATTGCATCTATGATAAAATATATAGGTCTCTCTTCAACAAAGTGAGGAGAATGTAAATTTTAAGTGTGACATATGTTCATATTTTACAAATAAATACTAGAGAGCGGTATTGGGAGGGGGAGTCAGCAGAAGTGATAAGAGATGTATCTGGTGATCAGCCCCAGATGCTAATGTTAAGTACTGAGTGCATCTCAGGAGAACACAGCTTCGATAACATGATCTCTGTGTCTTTAATATTTATGTTTACACCATGCATGTGAAAAAAAGTCTTCATTTTGATGTATAGGGAAATCAGAGTCAAAAGAAGTTAAATGACTTGTAGAATCATGCGGTAGTTTCAATTTAGTTGTAAAATCTTCTGCTAAATATAGCAAGAGTAACTTACATTTATAAATGCTATTTTAATGTTAGAATGCTAGTTATTTTGACAGATGAGCTATGCATATAGAAAATATAGATGCCTGCATGGGCAATTATTTATTAGATATCCTCTTTCTAGGGGTAGTTGAATACATAATTAAATCACTGAGAGACAAAAATCAGATAGTTTGAAAATTTTGAGGGCACTTACCAGTGATTAACTCCAAATTTCATGGAAATTTCCTAAGTCATCTCTATAAAATGAAACTAGTTAAGGTGCCATATTTCTTATTAATAATTTTCAGAAATTACTTGTATAGGCAAAGAGTTTACTTCATTTAAGCCCCGGAGTTCATTATCAACTGACTTATATTATTTATTTTGAGCTTTATAGTCCACAATTAGACCAACACTAAATAAGAAACACCTTTACTCTGCAAGTGAACATAGTAGAATAGCTGTTGGAGTTTACTGGAAAGAACTGGAGGTCTTAGAGTCTTGATCTGGTTCTTGTACTGACTTGACATCCTTTCTTGGATGTTTCAAAGACACCTCAAAATCAGCATGTGAGACTGAGTCCAGGATCTTCTCTCAGACCTGGTCATCTTTCAGTGTTTCCTATCTCGATAAATGGCACTAGCATCCACCCCAGCTGTGGCTCAGAAACCAAAAAGTCATCTTTTATACCTCCATCTTCTTAACCTCCCTATTCAATCCATCACATAATCCTGTAAATTTTACCCCTGTAGTATTTCAAATCTGCCAGTTTCTGTCCATCTTTGCTGCCTCTACCCTAGTCCAGAACACCACTGTCTCTTTTGTTTCTTGCCTGTACTCAAGACTTGTAATCAGTCTGTGAGTAGTAACTCCAGCTTCCTTCAGTGTGACCACCGCAGCAGAGTAACCTTGTCAAAGTGGAAGTCTAATCGGATCACCTGTCTGCATACAACTCTTTACTTATCTTCAGATAAATGGGGCGTGGGGAGGAACCTTAATCCCAATTACAAGGCACCACATGGTCTATCTGCTAATCCCTCCTCCAGCCTCATGTTCTCCTTTTTCCTCCATGTCTTATGTACCTTTCATAGGTCACTTATACATCCTAGCCACAGGACCTTTTCATAGGCTTTCCTCCTGCTTGGAACCCTCTTCTCTCTCTCTTTTTTGTCTGGCTAATTTTACACTTTAAGATCTCAGCTTGCATGGGAAATCGTTCCTGACACCACTAAGTCAAATCTTACACTTAGAGGCTTGCATTGCCCTCTTTGTAGCACTTGTCTTGACAAGCATTTTACATATGTGGGTGTGCTTAATTACTTCAGTAACAGCAGTCACTCTGCCTCTCTTCTTCTACTATAGACCATAAATTAATAATGATTAGAAACAGGACCTATGTTTCTTTATCAGTGTTTCTATCACTTAGAACCAAGTTGGTTGACTAAGAACTGCTTATTACTTGTTTATGAAAGAAATGAATAAATGGATAAATGATTTACCTATGCCTTTGCATAAGTTACCTTTTACTTGTGCCATTTATCCTTGTCTGTAAAATGGAGGAAGATTTAATATTTTAGAGGTCTTTTCTAGTTTGTTCTCAATACCATCCAAAATATGTTTATTTGAAATTATGCGCTTGAAATACTTTGAAAAGCCTGTTCAGTGCTGACTTATACCAATCCATGATTACTGAGTGGAGAGAGGGTGCAGAAATTGTGAAGAGAAGAGAAGGGAGGAGAAGAGAGAGAAAATAAATAAATGCAAAATCTGGAAGGAAAACAAAGAAATAAGACATGGGTAAAGTTAAAAGTAGTAAAAGTGTAATCTTTTCTTTACTTCCCATGGCAAGGAGTAAATGGTAGAGAGAGAAAGTTTTAACCTCTGTAGCAAAGTGCTTATGTGCCCCCTCCCCCTACACACACACACACACACACACACACACACACACACACACACACATACAGCGCTAATGAGTGTTGTCTGGCTATCTACTTGACTGAATTAGTGAGCTGATAGAGGATTTGTGATCTGAACTCAGGTTTCCTGACTCCCAGTTGTTTGCACCCTTGTTGTTCTTTCCATCAAATTAACATCTCTGTGCATCCTTTGTGCTGGGGGTAATAAGTTAAATTTATTATTAAGTTAAACTCAAGCTTTATTGAGCTAGCATTTAAAAAATTGTAGACTATAAGAAAATTAAAGGAGAAGAAAAAAATAAAGACAGATCTGGGTTGCATTTCCCTGGCCCAAAATAGAGTCACTAAGAAAACAAACTTTAATGTAACGACCTTTGTATTTTTTATGTTGGTCTTTTAAAATAATGATTATGCAGATAATTTATTTTTCCTGAAATACACAAATTGGATTCCTAAGTCCCTGTCACGGGAGCCTTGTCTCAGACTCAGCCAAATATAAAATCCTAGAAACTTTTGATATTCCTTTGCTCACAACAGCTTTTCAAAAGTAGATGACTAGGAAATGCACTTTCATTCTCTGCTTAGTGCTTGAACATTAGTTTGACTTTAATAGGCTGGGATGATTTCAGCTTATAAATCTTCAACTGGAGGATAAAGTTCAAGTAGATAAAATCAAACAGATGTTGGTGGGAGGATTTCTTCATGACCCATAAAAGTGCTATCATCAAAGCCGAGAATCATTTGTTTTGAATTATTACACTGTTATCAAAAGGACTGTAGCAGTCTGTTTGTTGAGGAATTGGATCTGTTTATCTGAAAACAGAACAAAGATGCCATGCTAAGGCGTTCCTGGGAAAGTGTGGTTCAGATGATGGTTGACATGCGGGGGTAGCGCTGAGACAATTTGATTGACATTTGTCAGCAAACATGGTAGTAAGGGCATGTCATTCTTTAAACGATATGAAATAACCCTGTGTTAACCAGAACTTGGCCAAAGGCAGGGTAAGGGTCAGTGGTAGGAAAAACCTTCAAGTAAAATAAGAAAGCTCATTTCTTTGTGAATATAATTAGCTGTTAGCGGAAGAAAAATAATTCATTTTTTAAGTATAGGGAATGACTAGTCAATGGCACTGAAATGCTTACCATTCCAGGAGCCCTTGTGCTGGAACTGGTTTGAGATATAGACCATGTCCATGCTACTTACATAGGAATGGTTCATATCCATGTGCATAGGTAAGCCCATGCTTTATAGACTCCCCTAAATGCCTTTGTCTTTGTTTTAATTTGGTGTATAGGACCAGGCATGCTTCAGTGTGGGGTGTACTTGAAAGGCAATGCAGAAATTTAAAACATTAAAATATAACATGAAGAAATGACTGTTTAAAACCCGTAGATAATCTTGTGTCTGCAAGATGAAAACTGCTTGCCTCAGAATTCCTTTTTACAATGGATGCATTAAGAATACCTCCATTTGGTTGTCAAATACATGCTGAGTTATACTAGTAGTATAACATACCGTAAGGGGTTTTCTACTCCACTGATACTAACCTCCCCATTTGGACTTTTGATCTGGCTTTTATCTATGTACCTAACTTTTTCTTTCTCTGAGCACTTGCAACGTGTTCTGCTGTTTCTGGTTTTTCACTAGTGTTATCAACTTCAAGTGCTGTCTCTTCATTTCACATCTGGCTGTCTGTGGTTCTCTGCTGTATAATTCTTCTTTTTTTTCTTTTTTGCTTCAAGAGCCACTTTGAGACTCTGATAAAAACTATAAAAATTTCCCAGAAAACACAATTATATTTAAAATTGTGTATGCAATCATAGTTCATTCAAAGATCTGCTGAAGACATGAGTCCTTCTCCCCAGCCCTTAGGATAAAAGCCTCTGATAAACCCTTCAAGATCCAATGAAATCCCTGTTTTTTCCATGAAACTAAACTACTGGAATGCACAGTCTAGACTTTTCATATGGCATTTAACAAAGAGGGTTTCAGCATTCAAGAGGCTGGGTTCTAGCTCTGTTCTCTGCTTACTCTGTAACTCTAGGACCCAGCCTCCTTGGGATTCAATTTCCTCCACTATAAATTAGGAGAACTATGCATTCCCTTGCTCTAAAAAGTTTATGATTCATGTCTTGTTTTTATCACCTTAACCAGAGTGCAAGCTCTTTGTGAGAAAAAGCCTGTCTTATTAGCTTTTTCTACATGTTGTAGGTTACCTAACATAATACAGGTATCCAGAAATTAATAGCAAACACAGTGATCATATGCTAAAAAGAAAATAAAGCAAACAGCATACTACCTGATATCCCCCCTCTAATCTGAAGTTTCTTTGTGCCAAATACAGAAACAAAAAGTTTAAATGAAAAAATCAAGTGGAATCTGCTTTGTTTTATTTTCTTATACTTTATCTCTTTTCTCCAAAATGAAGGTTATACTATCTACAGTACCGCATTAATGAAGTATCTTGGTTTTTATACCTAGAAGGCTTTTTTAAAAAGAATGCATATAAAAGTTGCTTGAGTGGATATGCAATGGTACTACATGAATATCTTTTCACATTTTCCTTTGCATAAATCTTTTTCAAACCCAATTTAATCACAAATATGCAAGTCTTTCCCTATCTAATTTTTTCAAAGGACTAAGAAATGCAAACCCTATATATGGGAAAGTGTGACATGTGGAGGATCACTGGTGCGACAGAAATGTAATCACAGTCCTGATGTTTCTCAAGATTATGACTGGTACATCTAACTCCCTAAAAAGGGATAATGTAAACAGACAGTAGGTGTCCTTCAATACCTGGCTGGGTGGTTGTGAGTATGTAGTGGTGATCGTGGTGACATTTTTAGTCAGTTATTCTAACATTATGGGGACTTTCACCATGAATATTTCTGTGTCTAATATTGCCCATACCTTTAGGGAGTGTTCAAAGGTCTTCTATCTCTTGCTGTCTTCTTCCAAAACAATGATATAAATCAAAGACTCAATGAGTGACCTTTATGACAGAGGGTTTCTATAGGAAAAATAAAAAGATTTAAATAGAACTGATTATATTGAGAAAATACTGCCTTTCTTTTTGTTTTCTCTCTTTGACGGTCAATGTTTGAGACTTTGTCCTTCTTTTCTATAGGGCTGGTGTGTGGATAGGCCCTAGACATCTTTCTCTTCCACCCTTGTTTTTCCATCATTCCTTCCTCCAATGCACAAATGCACATGCATATATACACACACAGGCATGTACACGCTCATGATTATGTGGAAGTCAAATGAAGAAGAACATGAAATGAGAAACTTAGCCAGGTTATTCTTCAGATTTTGTTGGGTTTGTCTTTCTTGTTTATTTTTTACTCACTTCCTTACAGGACCCAAATCAGGATGTGTTCCTAGAGGGAAAGGAGCAATGAAGAAGACTAGAACCCTAGAACTCAAAGAATTAGTGATTCTCGAGACACACATTTGACAGAACCAAGTTCTCCATAAATTGGAAGTTGGGATAAAACCTATTGAGAGAGAGAGAGAGAGAGAGAGAGAGAGAGAGAGAGAGAGAGAAGGAAAGAGAGAGAGAAGGAAAGAGAGAGAGAGGAAAACTGGGCATGGTGGCTCACATTTGGAATCCCAGTGACTCAGGAGCTTGAAACAGCAGTACCGCTTGAGAGTTGAAATTCAAGACCAACCTAGGTAACATAGTGAGAATCTCTGTCTTTAAAAAAAAGTGGGGGAACACCTATAGTCACAGCTCTTGGGAGGCTGAGGTAGGAGAATTACTTGAGCCCAGGAGTTCAAGGCTATAGTAAGCTAAGATCACACCAGGGCACTTCAGCCTGGGGAGCAAAGCCAGGCTCCATCTCTAAAAACTACATATATTTTTTACCCTTCTTCATATATATGTTTGTGAAGAAGGTAAATAAAAGATTTTCTATTTATCTGTGATGTTACCTGTATAAATATCTTTGAACATCTAACTGGATGATTGGTAACAGGTAAAAGACTTGCGAATGATTATTCTAATTTCTTATCCCTTTGAAACATTATTAACATTTAACTGGAAAAGAACAATAACAAAAAAAACTTTAAGAGTTTTGGCCATATACAGGTCGAAGCTTGTTTTGTTTGGCCTGCACAATGTGTTTTTGTCTTGATTGTTCAATATTGCCAACATTTAAAGTTTGGAAATTTTTAGAATAAAATTTTAATGTCAGAATTACCTTAAAAATTGAAAATTCTAGTTAATATATGTTCAACTTCCTGCAGGGTATTATTATCTAGAGCTTATTAGCAATTGACCTTGTAGACAGGCAGTACATTTTCTGGTTTGCAACAATTCTTGCCATTCCTTAGTGCTTATAGCCTAGTATCACACCTATTCAGGCCACTTGCCTAATCACTGTAGGCATTTAAATATGCAGATAATGTATTAAAATGTTGACAGGTAAAGTATACTAGTACATTTATGTTAGGTTGAAGTGAATTGGATTTCCTCCAGTTTTTGAGTCAATAAATTTCTATAATAAAAGTCATTATCAACCCTATGTCAAGCCTTTACTTTATGAAGATACTGTGCCACCAAGTAGCCTTTTTTTCCAGGCAAAATAAGATTCTTTTTCTTGAATGATTATTTCTCAGAATTTTAATTATTTTCACTATTTTTCAGACTACCTTCAAAATCTACACAAGGTCAAATCTGTAAGGCTTTTCAATCACATTAGTGTGAACATTTCTGTTTATAGTAAGAAAAAGATTGGAAGAAGAGTACTTGTTAGAGACATCTTTGTATCCAGTGGCTCTAACATGTCTCTGAGTTGGGTTAAGTTTTTTTAATATATAAAATGTTTTAGCGATCTTATTTTTGACTAAAATTCATAGTCGTTTTTAGCTCTCTTTGGAGTCTTTCTGCATCCATCCTTCTATCTATTTACCTTTCTACCTACATACAGTCACTGTTAACAATGGGAATCATTCATTTTAATAGGTTAGGAAGCCAGGTTAATCCTTTCACTTATCCACTTAGAAAGTGAAAAGTGTTTACTTATGGAGCCTCTATTTTATATCATGCACTATTCTGGGTACTAAGGGGATAACTGAACATGCGTTATAATTTCATATTTCAAGATTCATTGTTTTATAGAAAAAAAGAGACATTTGTCTAAGGTGGTATAACTAATAATAGTAGAAGTGGGGTTTGAACATTAGTCTATTAGATTTGAAAATCCTTGTTTTCTTCCACAATCATCCCTTTCTAAGCATCAAGCAATCACATGTAATCAGCCATAAATAAATATGACTTATAAGATGTAATTGGAACATTATTTTTGACTTCTCTCATTGGTCTGGCGTTCTTAGATGTGGAATCTGGCTGATTCTCTGACTTTTCCGGTCGCTTTTAATTAACAAGAAGTACAATGCTCACTTTAAGTCATAAGCAAAATTTCAATTTAGAAATTAGAATGCCAGGTCCAATATATGAATAGAATCACCTTCCTCTTTCCCTCCTCTATGACCCTTTGTTCCTCCTTCTTCATCTGTAGGGAGTTGTCTGCAAGTCTTCTTGTGGGTCCTTTTCTGTATTTCAATAAGTCTTCTCTTCTGGGCCCAGACTATTCTGTCATTCTGTATAATCCTGATTTTTCTGACATTTCACTTCATGGAAAGTTTTTCTATTGGACTCTCATCAACCTTCCAGGGAGTCCTTTGCATACTAGTCATCATCTGAGAGGGAATGCATTTACCCAGCAAGTATCCCTGTGCCCTTGGAAACATGGCATTAAATATACAATAAAAACACACCATGACAAATTGAAAGGAAGAAACTGTGGACAAAGGAAAAAAAATTATATTTTTGTGCCTTCAATGCCACCTTTTCTCTGTTTTTTGGAACAAGTGGCTCTGTATTTTCATTTCGCCTGGGTCCTACAAATTAAGTGCCTTGCTTTGTGTTAAAACTAGACAGACATCTCTGAAAAGAAGATATACAAATGGCCAACAAACATAAAAAAATGCTCAACATCACTAATCATCAGGGAAATGCAAATTAAAACCACAATGAGATACTACCTGACAACAGTCAGAAAGCCCATTATTAGAAAAATCAAAAAACAATAGATGCTGGCATGGATGCAATGAAAAGGAAATGTTTATACACTGCTGACAGGACTGCAAATTAATACAACTTCTATGGAAATCAGTATGGAGATTTATCAAAGAACTAAAGTAGATCTAACGATTATTCTAGCAATCCCACTACTCGGTATCTACCCAAAGGAACAAAGGTCCTTATACAAAAAAGACACCTGCACTTGCATGTTCATCGCAGCACAATTGGCAATTGCAAAGATGTAGAATCCCCCTAAATGCCCATTAATTGATTGGTGGATAATGAAAATATTATATATATATATATGGAATATTGTTCAGTGATAAAAAAGAATGAAATACTGTCTGTTGCTGCAACTTGGATTGAGTGGGAGAATATCCTAAATAAAGTAACCCCAAAACAGAAAACCAAATACTGCATGTTCTCACTTACAGGTGGAAGCCAAACTAAGATTTGCAAAGGCTTTTAGAATGGTATAATGGATGCTGGAGACTCAGAAGGGGGAAGGCAGGAAGGGGTGAGGGGGTGGGGGAAACAAAAAATCACCTGTTGGGTACAGTGTGCACAGGTGGAGTGCATACTTGGAGCCCAGACTTCTTTGCCAGCTGTACAATGCATCAATATAACCCAAACGTATTTGTACCTCCTAAAGCTATTGAAACTAAAAACAAAACAAAACTAAACTAAACAGAATGACCACAGCTTCATGTAGAAGTATGATACTATTAGTAGTCTCCTGTATTAAGTCAGGCCCAAGATGGTGGTGCCTTGGACCAAGGTGAGAATAGTAGTATTGTAAAAATTGGTTTATCTCTGCATATATTTTGAAAGATCTCTCTCTCCCTTTCTCTCTCTTTCTCTCTCTCTTTCTCTCTCTCTCTCTCTCTCTCTCTCTCTCTCTCTCTCCCTCTCTCTCTTTCTTCCCCTCTCTCTTGTATTATGGCAATTTAGATAATTCGTAATTGAAAGATAATTTTTTAAAGGAAAACTTTGGATAAGCTGGCTAGAGCAGGTAGCCAATTTAAATATTTAAAAATACTACCTGAAGCACTGTTCTGCAAAATCACAGTAGAAAGTAACACTTAGTGTTCCTTATTCAACATGATCACTGATTTCATGCTTGGATGTAGTTGGTAGCGGCATTTTTTTCTAATGGGATGGTAAGTTCATATAAAACATGTAAGCAGATTAAACACACGTGGTTAACTTCCCCAAGTGCAGGATAACGCTCTATTGAACCAAATGTTGTGTCCATTCCGAAAACATTAGCTCCATCATAAGGAAGATGTAAGTATTTCTGGATTTTAGAATAACTTATTATTTGACTAGAAAGGGACCAAATTGCCACCATCTTAATGTTTACTGTTGTGATTCTAAACGTCATTAAGTCTTTTTAAAAGCCAGAATGAAATACATTGCATTTCTTTTTCTTATTCTTGATAAGTCACGATCCATCCCAAACCCGTTTGGGGCATTGACTCTGTCACTCCTCACCTGGATTCTTCCCAAGGGATTCTTTTTCTTGGACAGCTAGTCAGTTATTACCATCAAGAGATAACTGCTGTTGAAGAAGAGGGAACGTGCTGAAGAGGTGATGAAAGGAAGCAGGGGTTAAGCAGAGACTGCCCCCAAGTAAAGTAATTGTGTACCTGCATTTTGGCTGGATTAAGAATTACAGCCACAGTAATTAGCAGTGCATTTCTGTATTATGACATGCCAGGCCTGTGACTTCCTTTCTTTCCTTTTCTTTCTTTTTTTCTTCCCTGAGACTTGTCCTAAGGAGAAAGCTTGGGGAGGAGGGTGAGAGAGGGAGAAATGAAGTGAGAATTAGATTAAAGCTGCCTTGCACTGCCGGATGTTGAGCCTACATGAGCTGCCGGATCAAGGGCCACTGGAAAAGCTTTACTATAGTTGCTAAAAGTAAGCATGGCATCAGAATTTTGTCCTTCTCCAATGCTATCGCTTTTAGTAAGGGTGACTGGTGGTGGTGGGGCCTCCCTGAAAAAATCAAGGATAAAGAATAAATAACTGCAAGCCTTAGTGGCTCAAACAAATTATTTTCCGGTTGTCAGACAGAGTGCTAAGTGAGAGGCAGTGAGCTTGAACCCGAGCGCCTTGCTTGGCGATCAGTGCCTGCCCTCCTCTGTGTCCAAAAAGCTTCCAACTATAAAACACATGATCAAGTTTAAGTAACACTAATTGGGCACACAAAAAGGCACAGAGAAGACCTATTTAAGCACTGAGAGAAAAAAGAACTGCATAGTAGTCCACATTTTTGTGTGTGTTCTTGGTGTGGGAATTAACAGATGTATCTTGGACGACATTGTTACTTTATACATGGAAGAAATATTTTAATAATTCAGCTACTGAGTCATGAGTTTCTTCTCTTTAGTGGTATTGAATTTGATATGTCTTTTGTTCACCACACATTTTTACATGTTGGCAGATTCTGGAGAGTCAACCTCAAAAAAGATTTTTTTTTCTTTTTACTGGAATTTCTTTTACTATACTTGTCATGCAAATATTTGAACTATTTTCTTGAAATGTTGCATGTTCTATTGGTGGCTTAGTGTAGTCAAAGCAACTTTTATTCTTAAATAAAATTTGAGGACAGAAAACAGCTTTCCAGCTAAAATTTCATCTGCGAAATGGCAACTGACAAACAAAATGTCGTCTCATTGGCCGTTGGCAACCACAGTTAACCTGTCAAGGAAGTACTTATGACTGTTTCTTCTTTCCTGGTGGGAGTGCTGAAAACTTACAACCTCTTTGGGAATTTCACTTTTCTTCATGAAACTGTAAGGGGAGCCATCATATGTACTTTTAATTATAAGCTGTTTTAAACGTTGAAAGTTCTTTTCCAGCACATACAATTAGAGGAGACTGAAAAATATCTGTAGTGGTTTTACATAATGAAAGGCAGTTTTTCTGAGATTTTATTTCACTAAAAAGGCCCCATGAAAACAGAACTACTTACCTTTTAATAACAATGACATCAATAACACTGTTAATAATAACATTCTCTTATTGAGTGCATACTGTGTGCTGGGCACTATCCCATGTACTTTATATGTATTGAAGGTATTTATTCCTTTCCACTGCCTCATGAGGAAAATAATATTATCATCTCTATTCTGAAGCACTGGAAGGTTAAGAAATTGCTTGCAGGTTACACAGCTAGCATGTGGCAGAACAGACATGGAACCTAGATTTAAACATTAGGTAAAAAATAGTTATGTATTTGATTCCAAATGATTCATCTTCTTTCTTCCTAAAGTTTAAACATTTTGAAAAAATCATGCAATAGTTAATGTTATGTTTACAAATAGTGATGACTTTTCAGTTCCTCTATAACTATATGGAGAATATTATAACTTATCAAGACCGATTTAGATTTTATTTATTTATTTATTTATTTATTTATTTATTTATTTGCGTTGGAGTCTCACTCTGTCGCCCAGACTGGAGTGCAGTGGCTGCTCCCAGCCACTGCAGCCTCGACCTGCTGGGCTCTGGCGATTCTCCACCTCAGTCTTCCAAGTAGCTGGAACTACAGGCGCGCGCTACCACGCCCGTTAATTTTTGTTTTTTATTTACTGTAGAAATGAGGTCTTGCCAAGTTGCCCAGGCAGGTCTCAACCCGCGGGCTCAGCAATCCACTCACCTCAGCCTCCCAAAGCCCGGGATTACAGTCTGAGCCACCGAGCCCGGCTTAGATTTTAAATCAATAAAATTTTGAAAATATTAATGAATGAGAACATTAATATCCTGTAAGTGGTGGCATTGTGGAGTTCAAGGTGATAACTACAAATTAAGGGAATGACAATAAATGGAAAATGGTTGAAAAAACAGTGGCATATCAATATCATGACATGTTAGGCAGCTATTGAAAATTATTTAGTTTGGAGGAATTTCCAGAGCATATTAACTATGAAAGCAAAGTTCTTAGAAATATTTATAATTTGTTCTCATTTTGCAAAACTAACAATGTCAAATATTCCCACGTGTGTGTAGTGGGCTTGTGTGGGTGAGTGGGCGCAACTTGCATGTGTCAGTATTTATACCCATATAGATTACTGCATGGAAAGAGATACTATTGGTTACCCAGGAATAGTGAGAGAGGTATGTGTGTAGGGGTGAGTAGGGAGGGTGAATGGGCAGAATAAGAGAATTAGAAAAAAAGCAAGAAAAAAAGTGCTCACAGATAGATGCATAAATAATAATTGTAATAATAATAATAACAGGGGACTGGCCTAAGTATCAGGAACCATGGGTCCTGATTCCAGTTTTGACAATGACTCACTGGTACCATAGATAAGTTACTCTATATGTGGCTTAGGTTTTGCATTTATAAAGGAAAGATGGTGATAGCTCGTTGTCCTATTTGCATTTATTATGATGACCAAATGGTATATGTCAAAGTGTTTTGAAACGCCTAAAAGGCTATGCTTGCATATTTACAGCCCTGGGTATAGGTTGACAGTGAGAACTGAATAAAAAATATTGCATTTAGATATTGTGGTTTCTATTTTCTACTGAGGTCTTCACTTGTATCAGGTTACCTTAAAACTAACTGCAGGTTCTGCTCCTGTAAACACGAACTTTCTTGAGTAGGGATTGTATTTGTTATTGAATGAGAAGCTGCACAAGGCAAGGTTTTAAAGTTTTAAGTAGGAGTGTTATCAATATTATTATTTTCTTTCATATGATGTTGTACCTATGATTGTAATAACTCATTGTAATAAAATCCACTTCCCAAGATTTTAAAACATGTCTTTTTTTACATAGTAAAGAATTGTATCTCTTCTATTAACACTTTAAGAAGCTATCAAGAGTGAACATTTACTCACTGGAATCCAAATGATAGGCCATTTTCTAGATAGGCTCAATTTGTTGTTGTTGTCATGTTTTATCCATAGAAGATATAACATATCTATTTATCTATAGCTACATCTATCTCTTTCTATGTCTTTCTATCTTCGATTTGTACTTAACACATGAAACAGGAAAGGGGGGATGCAATTCAAGAGAGAGGTGAAGGGTGATAGCTATGAACTGTGTGTGGAAATCATCTGGTCTGGATTGGAATAGGTCAGAAAGGTCCAAGAAGAGATTTCTTTAAGAAGATAAGTAGATAATGTATCTTAACATCTTGACAATTAACAGAGAGTTTGGCTTTTAATTAATAAGAAGTGCTAAAAATACTAGGTAATTTGAAAAATAAGACAATCATGATCATGTCTTCTTGGAAAGACAGAATACTTTGAAGAAAATTAAAAGAGATCATGGTACACTCTATGTTTCAGCTGTGGATATAATTTTAGAGTCACAATGTAAATCCAGCCTATTTTCTGACCACAAATGTGGTATAAAATATTAGGATGATAGGGTACAATTATTATGCATCTGGGTCATGTTAAGGGGAGAAAGAAGTACTGGTAACAACAACAACAAAAAGCTAAATTGTAGGCTCCCAAGTGGGAAATTAATAGATAATACTTAGCTGCCAACTGAAAGTAAGAAGAGTATATTATTTACAAATAGGAAGGCATTTGTCAAAATAATCAACTAGAATAGTTGAAAGGGGCTCCTTCTGTGATACAGAAATTGGGGAAGGAGAATATGATTACCGTTGGGGTTTTGTTTGTTTGTTTGTTTTTTAGCACTATTTGACATTTTAAATTATTTACATGTAAAACTTTATTTAAAATAAAAACAACATAACATGAATTTAAATCAGATGCAAGGTATTCACATTCAATTTTCCATACCCTCTTTGCACTTCACTGATATTTAAAAATTATCTACATTGGTCTCCAGAGACACTTGTACCATAAATAAAGCATTTGGGAATACATACACATAAAGATAATTGTATTTGGGATGTGGACAAGTGTGAATTCACTGCACTTGGTCCTCTTTCATGGAATATTAGAGCAGGAAGTGACCTTAAAAGATTATCTCATCTAATTCCTTCTTTATATAGGTGAAGAATGGAAAGCTCAGCTTAAGCAATCTGACCAAGTGAAGCATGTTCTTTTTTTTTTTTTTTTTAGTTGTAGTCTCACTCTGTCGCCCAGACTGGAGTGCAGTGGCCGCTCCCGGCCACCGCAGCCTCGACCTGCTGGGCTCCGGCGATCCTTCCGCCTCAGCCTTCCAAGTAGCTGGAACTACAGG
>CAUYQG010047090.1:0-10217 GCA_963574415.1 Tarsius wallacei | reverse complement strand
TTAATATCTTTACAAACGCACATGAAGAAAATGGAAGGATCACAAATTAACAGACTAACAAGTCACCTAAGAAAGCTGGAAAAGCAAGGCCACCAAAACCCTAACTTCAGCAGAAGAATCCAGATCACCAAAATAAAAGCCCAAATCCGGGACATAGAAGACAAAAAGATAATACAAAAAAAAATCAATGAAACAAAAAGCTTGTTCTTCGAAAGGATAAACAAGATCGATGGTCCCCCACCTAGACTGACCAAGAAAAAGAGAGAAAAAGTCCAAATAAACACAATCTGAAACACAAAAGATGAAGTCACCTCTGACCCTGAAGAAATACAAAAGATCATTAGAGACTACTATGTACACTTGTATGGAAACAAACTTCAAAACCTTAAGGAAATGGAGGACTTTCTGACATCACACAACCTACCTAGGTTGAAACAAGAAGAAATTGAGACCCTAAATAGACCAATAACAATCCAGGAAATTGACTATGTCATAAGAAAACTACCTACCAAAAAAAGCCCTGGACCAGATGGTTTACCAGCAGAATTCTATAAGACATTTAAGGAGGAGCTGATACCAATCCTACTGAAAGTATTCCAGGTGATTGAGAAAGATGGAACTCTCCCCAAATATTTTTATGAAGCTAACATCTCATTGATACCCAAGCCAGGTAAAGACTCAACAAAGAAAGAGAACTGCAGGCCAATATCTTTGATGAACATAGATGCCAAAATTCTAAACAAAATCCTAGCAAACTGGATTCAACAACACATCTCAAAAATCATCCATCATGACCCAGCAGGCTTTATCCCTGGGATGCAAGGCTGGTTCAACATTCATAAGATCATAAATGTAATTAAATACATCAACAGATGTCAAAACAAAAAACACATGATTATATCATTAGATGCAGAAAAGCTTTTGATAAAATCCAGTACCCCTTCTTGATAAAAACCCTCGAACATCTAGGCATATGGGGAACATCCCTCAAAATAGTAAAAGCCATCTATGAGAAACCCACAGCCAGCATACTCGTAAATAGACAAAAATTGGAACCATTTCCCCTGAAAACTGGAACAATACAAGGATGCCACTCTTGCCCCTCCTGTTCAATATAGTATTGGAAGTCCTGGCTAGAGCAATCAGAAAAGAGAAGGAGATCAGGGTTATCCAAATAGGAAAAGAGGAAATCAAGTTATCTCTCTTGGCAGACGACATGATTGTGTACCTTAAAAACCCAAGAGAATCTGTCAAAAACCTCCTTGCACTGATAAAGGACTTTGGCAAAGTCTCAGGGTATAAACTAAATGTGCAAAAGACCATTCCATTTCTTTACACCAATAATAAACAGAAACCCAAATAAAAAGCACAATCGCATTCACAATAACCACAAAAAAATGAAATACCTTGGCATCTTCCTAACCAGAGACTAAAAGATCTTTACAATGAAAACTACAAAACACTGCTCAAAGAAATCAAAGATGATACAAACAAGTGGAAAAACATCCCATGCTCATGGATTGGAAGAATGAACATTGTGAAGATGTCCATCTTACCTAAGGCAATCTTATCAAATTATCAGCAACATTCTTCTCAGATCTAAAAAAAACAATACAGGAATTCATATGGAAACACAAATGAGCAAGAATAGCCAGAACACTCCTAAGCAAAAATAACAACAACAAAAAACAAAACAAACAAACAAAAAAGCAGGAGACTCACACTACCAGACTTTAAACTTTACCATAAAGCTACAATAATCAAAACAGTCTGTATTGGTACAAGAACAGGCATATAGACCAATGGAATAGAATTGAGACTCCAGAGGCAAAACATCAATTTCTCAACCAACTCATTTTTGACAAAGCCTCTACCACCCACCAATGGGGAGAGTAGAACCTATTCAGTAAATGGTGCTGGGAAAACTGGCTGACCACATGCAGAAGATTCAGTCAGGACCCCTGTCTATCCCCATACACAAAAATTAACTCTAAATGGATCAGAGATCTAAATGTAAAACCTCAAACTATTAGAACTTTCGAAAATTCAGGATACACCCTTATAGAAGTTGGAACTGGCATCCAATTCCTGAGCAAAACCCAAAATGCATACACCATAAGAGATAAGATAGACAAGTGGGACCTCATTAAACTGACAAGCTTCTGCAAAGCCAAAGAAACCATCAAGAGAGCAGGGAGACAACCCACAGACTGGGAAAAAGTATTTGCCAACTCCATGTTTGACAAAGGCTTAACATCTAGGATCTACAAGGAACTCAAACGTGCTGAAAAGAAAAAAACAAACAACCCCATTACAAAGTGGGCAAAAGACATGAACAGACACTTCTCAAAAGAAGACATACAGGCAACCCACAGATAATGAAGAAAAGTTCAACCTCACTAGTCATCAAGGAATGGGGGTGGGTGGGTAGCTTTTACATCTGTTTGCTCAATCTCCTATTCTTCCTTATGTGGATCCTCTGGTTCGTTCAACTCTGAAGCTGGACTGTGGGTGGGAGACTGTACTTTTTGCAGTTTTGAGATTTAAATGAAGGGGGAGCTGTGATTCAGAAAATATCTGCAGATCCCAGTATCCACTGACAGGTGTGTGGGCCCCCTGGATCCCATTTCTCACTGGCTTACAAACTGTCCATGAAGTGGGGATATAGGATTGTCCCCTGAAAGCAAAATGAGATAAGAAAATGGGGAAAAATGGAAAAAAGAATGAGTGAGACAAGAGGAAGGTGGAGAGAGAGAAGAAGAGGAAAACCCAACAGGCATACCAACTAACAAATGAAAAGAGACACCAAGGCAAAAAAGTTTAAAAAAGCTAAACCATACACACAATCATACAAATACAGCAACCAACAACCGCCCCCCCCCACTGATATACTCTCCCTCAAAAAGACCAGTGCAGAAACAGAAAGTCTAAAAACAGCACTAAAATAACAGAAACAAAGCAAGAATGAAAAAGTACTCAAAAACAGAGAAAAAAAAAAACAAAAAGCAAACACACAAAAATTGAACAAACAAACAGACAACAACAACAACAACAAAACTCCCTCTGAAGTTGTTCCTGTAAGTCCAACTTCCTTTCAGTTCCTCATTCCAGCCCCTCCCTTCTGCTCTCAGTGCAGGCTGACAGTTTGCTCTCAGCAAGGGTCAGATGCCCCAGGCCTACTGTGGGAAGAGGGTGGATCAGATCTGGACTCACCTGGCTTTCTTCCGTTAAGTCTCCCACTCAGGTCTGAGGTGTCTGTGTCTGATCCAGTCTGGAGAAGGGGTTTCTGTCTCTCTAAGTTTGATGAGGTTACCTCGATTCCAAATTGGAAGCTGGGTAGAGCTGTGCAGGCCAGTGCAGGTCTCTGCCTGGACCTGGAACAGAGAAAATGGCTCCAGTTGGCATTTCCTCACTGGTGGTAGGGCTCTTCATCAGTTCTCCCCGATCTCTTTCCATGGATCCAGGACTCCAGATGCTTTGCTGTCATAGGTGATGGTATGGGTTGGGTGCTGGGTGATGAGAAACAGCTGTATTCAGCAGACTTTTCTCAGGAGAGTCCCAAGAGCAGCAGACCATCCTGCACACCATCGGCTTTAATCTCACGGTGGTGGGTGGTTGCAGTCACATCCGGAGGAGAACCCTGTGTATATGAGCCCAAGCTTCTCCTCAGATGGACTTTCACTTATCTGCTAGCATGCACCCACTCATGCAGGGAGTCTTTATAGACACCTGCTTTTCTGGAAACTCTCGCATTCCAACCCGTGCTATCGCCATCTTGCCAGAAATTCCAAATCCAAATTTCTTAAATAGACACAACAAGTTCCTGTTTATTTGAGAATTAACAAAATGAATAATTTTTTTCCCTGATTAGTTAGTCTGGTGTTATTCTTACGTTTAAAATAAAGTTGGGCTGAGAATGATGTTAACATTGCACTAAGAAGTGACACAGGCTTTTAATATAGTTCATGAGATTTAGGTTACTTTTTGCTATCATTATTCTTTTTTCAAATACATGTATTCTCATTGCTTTACCTCTTTGGCCTTTAAGTTAAACAAATATTTATAGTTTGTCTTCACCACTCTGCACAAGGTACTCTGATTTGACTTTAAGGAACTTAAAAGTCAATGAAGTGGTTAATATTAGTGCCTTAACAGAGGTACAATGAAACTATGGAAAAGGGGAAGAATATAATTCTAACTTGATTGATAATATAGATAATTTTTTTTGAAAAAAGTGGCTTTAAGTTAAATCTTGAAAGAATAGGCATTGGAAAGACAAATACCAGTTAATTAATGTGTATTCAATGACTACTATTATTTACCTTACGTTGAGAACAACAGCCCACATAATTGAAAAAAAAAAATACATTAGAGTCCACCTTCCCCAGCTACCTAAATTGAGAACTATTTGGATGGGAAAAAATAGAATCCTATTTATTCTAGTGTTAAAAAGTATATTGTGAATCTTATAAAATGTTAGAAACTCAAATGTAGAAAGCAGTGCATGGTCCTAGAAGAAAATGTTTGAAATGATGAATATGCTAATTATCTATCTGCTCACTATGTATGTGTGAAACATTACTATGTACCCTATGAATATGTTACAATTTTTATTTGTCAATTAAAAATTAAATGCATATAAAGTGGAACCAGAAATTAGAAAAACCAAAACTAATACTACTGTCTCTTGCTTTTGGGGTCATCCAGATTTGTTTCTTTTCTTTTTTGGGGTGTGACAGGGGATGGACCTAGTTTTTCTTTTTTTCTAAGGGCTGTTTTTCTTTCTTTGTCAATCTCTAGTGTACTATAGATAAATTAGAGTCTATACTCTAAATCCTAATTCCCAGGAAGGAAAAAGGCTAGTTACCAATAAGCCATACCTGGAGCAGGGTCAGGTTATATCTTACCTGGGTTATCATTTCCTGGCCATGAAGGTCAAAGTTCTCTTAAAAGGAGTCATAAAGGGACAGTAGCCATGGGTCACCAGACACAGAAGCTATAATCACTTTGTTCTGAACTTTCTAAATTACATAGTCTGACCATGGTTTAGCTTGGATGGCACCTGAAATAATCTTGCTCATGAAATGTATACTTGTTTTCTATGGGTACCTGTTGAACTCAGTGCAATTTCTAAGTTTCTTTGACAGTTTATGCTGTCCTTGAGAGAAGAAAGTTTCACGGGGTGTGTGTGAGTAAAAAACAATATAATAGGATTACAAAATCACCTAGGGGTACAAAATATCAGTGAACCTATTGTGGTAGTTCAAAACTTAGTGGTCACAGTTGGTAGTCAACTAATATCTAGACCTTTTCTCACATGAGCTTTCAGCTACCATAGGACATGCCATAAATCAATATGGCTAAACATACATTTTTCTCTTCTACCTCAGTACAACCTGTAATCATTAGTGGTCATATTGTGTTCTATTTTTACCCATCTAAAATCAAAACAAACAAAAACAGAAGAGGCCCCCTCACAATGGATGTGTGTCTGGATAGTCACGCGCCCTCCACCCTCCTGCAATTTAAAGCTATGTGTCAGAATGTTAAGTTTGGTCATCAGTGTCCTCCTTAGCCACTAAGGGCCACCCATATGAGACACACACAAAAGGGCTCAATTTCCCATTCTTTCACTTTTTTCTTTTACAAATTTAAGTGTTTTTCTTTGCTGATAACTTGTGTAACTCTGATAGTTATCATAACTACACATCAAGGCTTGGACATCCTCACAAAGCATTACTATATCAGAGGCAGAGAAATCGCTCGATTCTTACTAAAGGAATAAAAAGATTAGCAGCTGGAACCTTATTGTTGGTCTAAATGGTTTTGCTGGAAACTTATTTTTGATCTAAATGGTTTTATTTCATTTTAAGCCCCTAACCTGCCTCAATCAGGATAAATTTGGTGGCAAAGAAGTGAAATCCACTGAGAGAAACTCAATAAAAAGGAGAATTATCTCATAAATACAGAAAAGTCTTGAGGATCAAAATGTTATCGCAACTGGGTTTTAGAAAACGAGTCTCCCACTCCGGCATTCCCACACTCCCACACTCCCTCTCTCTCTCCCCTTCCTTCTCTGTCAAGTTCTCACACTCTTGTGCTCTCTCTCTTCTCTCCCTCCCTCTCCCCCTCCTCCCACCTTCTCCTTTTCCCCCTCCCTCCCTCTCTCTCTGTCCATCCCCCTGTCTCTCTCTTGCTCTTGCAGGCTCTCTCCCTCTTTCTCCCTTCCTCCCTCTCTCCCCCCTCCTTCCTTCCATCCCTCTCTCTCTCCTTTCCTCCATTCTTTCATTCCTCCCTTTCTCTCTCTTGCTCTCATTCTCACACACTCTCTCTCCTCTCTCTGTCTGCTCTCTCTCTCCCCTCTGTCTCTTTCTCTCTCTCTTCACTCTCTCTCTCTCTTTTCCACCTCTCTCTCTCCCTCCCTCTCTCTCTCCTTCTACTGAGTCCTGCCTGCCTGCCTCTCTTCTCCTCTCCTCACTCTTCCTTTCTTCATCTCTGTTCCTGTGCTCACTCTACTTATTTCTTAGGTCTTCACACTCAGGCTTTTGTTTCTTTCTCACCTGTTTGTAGATGCTCCATCACAGCCAACCTAAGAGATGAGCTGAGCCCCCAAGATTAAATGAACTTCTCATTTGACACCCCCCTCCAGAGCTAACTGATTTCTTCTCAAATTTGTCTCAGATTTTTAAAAGTTGATCTAATTGATTTAATTTGGGTCAAGTGTCTACAGCTGGTCCATGTAGCCATGGTGAGGCAGGGAGACAGTGTCAGCATTGAGGGTTCTTTTTCCAGGTCTTGGAAAAGTCAGATTCTTGAGAAAAATATAGGGTGTGGTGGGGAAATCACTTGCACTCTGACACTGGGAGGTGTGCAGTTCCCAGTGTGGAATAATGGGTTGATGTCGACAACAGGGTTTTTGTGTTCAAGTTTGTAAAGAATTCACAAACAGACACACAAATTAGCACAAGTGAGTAGCTTTATTACACACAGAAGAGTACACTCTCTGGGGGGAAGAACAGTCAGAAACAGCCTACAGAAACTGCTACTTCTGCCCTTAACTATTGTTGAGCTACATATTTTATTCTTTGGGGTACTGGGATATGTTTTGGGGTGGTCTTTTCCTAGAAATGGGTGGTCTTTTGGGCTGGGAAACTGTTACTCCTCCCTCACATCTGGTGGGAAAGTTTTAGACCTTATAGGGTCAAACCAGTAATGTCATGGTGTCAGGCATATGATAGAAGTGGGAGGATCCCCTAGGGTAATTTTATGCTAATAGTATTATAATGAAGGCAAAAGTAGGTCATGATTCTTTTGAATTAACCTTGGTCACTGTTGTGCATGCTCCAGGTGGTCTATAAGCCAGTTCCTGCCTTGGTGGTCAGCTCTCGACCACAAGCATCTTGGATAGACTGGACTACTGTGCTGCAGGTGTCTGTGATGAGAGTGTAACAGCTAGGTAGGTATGAAATTTTCTATAGCTAGGCTCCTTTGCTTGCTTGTGTGGTTTTGTACCAGCTGTTGCAAATATCAGTGGGCTTAGAACTTTTCCACAGCTCGAAAGTTTTACTACACTAACTTGCCTACTCTATCACTTCCAATAGGTATCCCTTGAAGTTCTGAATCAGGAACCAAAAAATATGAAGTATTTGCTATAGGTCAGGCATCTATTTTAAACATCATTAATTTTATTTACCATTATTTTCATAACAATCTGTGACAATTGAATTACTTCCACCTATTGGGAAAAAGATTGAGACTCAGACATTTTAAATGAATTTTTTGCATGGGGCATGGTTATTGTGAGTGGTGGGTGGACAATGATAAATGAAAATGAACTATTTCTTAATTTTTTGTGTATACAAACTCAAATTTGTGGCCCAGTGTTTCTTCTCTTCTAAACAATTCTGTCAATACACCATGTGTCATGGGGGGGGGCCCAAAAACCAGGAATTTATTTATAAAATAGTATATGTTTATTGTTACATGCTTAAACTAGAATCACCTTCAAAGTACTCTGTTTGATGCAATACACCTATTGAAATGCTTTTTTCACTGCTCAAAACAGTTTTTGAGTTCCTCAATTTTGATGCCTTTTAGTGCTTCTGCTGTTTTTGTTTCATCTCTTCTTCTACATTGGCAAAATATTTCCTTTTGAGGACTTTTCATCCAGGGAAACAAAAAAAGTTGCTTGGGTTGAGATTAGGTGAATGGGGGGAGGGCACAGGGATCATGCCATTTTGGGACCAAAACTGCTGAACACTCAGTGTGGTGTGGGAAGCTGCATTTGTAAATCACCCATCATGAAATGGGCAAATGTGTTGAAAGAATATTCCAAAACAACTCACTGGGTACAGCCTCTCACAACAATGCTAGCTGGTATACCTATGTCGACGGATTCCTAGAACACTTATCCAGTGGGGGAAGCCTGTACTCCAAGGGGCCCAGTCTCCAAAAAATGATTCTGGGTTTTTTTGTCCCCCCCCCAACTCATGTACTAAAAGTTTGCATTTTCCCAAATTTATATGCTGAAATCTTAACCCACAATGTGATGATTTTAGGAGGTGGAAGGTAATTAGGTTATGAGGATGAAGCCTACTGAATGAGTTAGTGTTCTTATAAGAGGAACTTGTTTTTGCTTCCTTTCTCTGCTTTTTGCCATGTGAAGATATCATAAGAATATAGCCTTCTGCAAAGATATGCAGATAGATAGAGAAATAGACAGATAGATAGAGATGAGCCTCACCAAACACCAGCTCTACCAGCACTTTGACCTTGAATTCCCTAGCCTACAGAACATGAGAAATCTTTGATATGTTTGTTACAGCAACCAGAACTAAGATAGCATAACAAGAGAAATAAAACTATTTTTCCTTCCTCTTCAATAGATTTTCAAACTTTTTTGTATTTTTCTCAAAGTTTTCTATATTTGTTTGACATTGTTTCCATAGCTTTATCACACATACAAATATCTATCTCTGTAACTCTCTATCTATCTATATCTCTATCTCTCTACCTATCTGCATCTCTTGTTTGCTTGGTCTCATTTGGTTATTGAGCAAGTACTGATAAAAAAGGATGCATCCACATCGTTGGGGTGCTTCCCCTTATGGGTATCTGGACAGAAGCCTTAAATGGGCTCTGATAAAGGTTTGAACAGGATTTGGAAACAAACACACACAATAACAGCATAGACTTCAAGATTGGACTGACATCAACACATGATTCTGAGGAAGTTACTTAACTCTTTAGTCTCTGAAATAGGGATATCGATATCTACTCTGCAGGGTGTTTTTGAGGATGAAGTAAGAAAACTGAAGTAAATGCATGATTCATGGTAGTGACTATTAATATAAAAGAGCAAATTTCCTATGAGATCCAGTCATTGCTGCAATGTACCTTTGTCAATTCTGCAGCAGGTCATCATTATTATCACAAAGACAGTGCTGACAGGTACAATTTCTTGGTTTATTCCCAGGTTTGTTCTTCTTTCAACATTCTTATCGTTTATTTTAAATTTGTCATTTGTTTCTGGTCCATGTTTGTCTTGGTTTCCTCCTATGGTCCGTGCTAATTCACACACTGCTGTGAGTTTTTACATTTTTGTTTGTCATTTGTCAAAACTCAGGCTGAGTATAAAATATTGTCCAATGTCTTTTTCAGGAATAGAACTTTCATATCATGTTATCTTTCTATTCCTAAATACAATAATAAATATCTGCATAAAGAAAAAACAAACAAAAAACAAGAAGCACAGCATCCCTAGTGACTTCTTTCAAATCACAATGAGCTCTGGTGTGAATTACTGCAAGGACATGCATACTATGAGTGTGGGTCTCTGATGTTTGCCATTCTTATTCCTACACTGGTGGCATCACAATTTCATCCCCTTTGACTCTGGGAAGCCCTGATTTCCCCTAGCCATTCTGAATTTATAGTGAAGACATGAATCAAGGCTTCTGTTCCTTTAATGCAGCTAAGATAGGTTAGAGATTTTCCAAAACAATGTCTTAGCAATGCTAAGGAAAATAAAAGGAAATACACAAAGAATTTAATAAATTTATTTGTTTTTTTGTTTGTTTTTTTGTTTGTTTGTTTGTTTGTTTTTTGAGTTGGAGTCTCACTCTGTCGCCCAGACTGGAGTGCAGTGGCCGCTCCCGGCCACCGCAGCCTCGACCTGCTGGGCTCCGGCGATCCTTCCGCCTCAGCCTTCCGAGTAG
>CAUYQG010047089.1:0-15741 GCA_963574415.1 Tarsius wallacei | reverse complement strand
GCGGGTTCGAGACCCGCCTGGGCAACTTGGCGAGACCTCATCTCTACAATAAATCAAAAACCAGCTGGGCGTGGTAGCGCACGCCTGTAGTTTCAGCTACTTGGAAGGCTGAGGTGGAAGGATCGCCGGAGCCCAGCAGGTCGAGGCTGCGGTGGCCGGGAGCGGCCACTGCACTCCAGTCTGGGCGACACAGTGAGACTCCAACTCAAAAAAAAAAAAAAAAAAAAAAATTAGCAGGGCACGGTGGTGCATGTCTGTAGTCCCAACTACTTGGGAGGTGGAGGCAGAAGGATCACCTAAACCTAGGAGGTCAAGGCTGCAGTGAGCTGTGATCGTGTCACTACACACCAGCCTGGGTGACACAGTGGGACCCTGACTCAAAAAATATATACAAAAATAAAAATAAATTCAACTCGTGCATAGAAAATACTAATGCATAGTGCTGGTATCTTAGAATATTTTTACTATGTATACTATATATTCTTTGTATATTTATTTCTGAAATCCATTCCTTAATTTGACCAAGAGTTGTATGTGGGTTACTATAAATGTCCACTAGAGGGAGACTCAAGACTGAGTTTTTCCCTTGGGGAGGCTTTAGGTTTAATTAGTACTTTGGCCAAAATCTCCAACACATGTTGTTAAAGTGAGGCAATGCAAGATAAAGAAGAGATTTCCGACTCTGGAACGAGATGAAAGGATCAAGAGGAAAGGGGCGGTTCTTCCCTCCTAAACATGCTTGTTCTCTGAGGGTTGGGTGACTTTCTCCTGCTGATTCTCCTGGGTTTGCAAAGCTGAGCTATTTGTCTGCTTTGGAAAGCAAAGTCCTTAGGCACTGTCCAAGCTGAACAAACTGTATAAGAATATTCTCATCCCATCTACCCACTGCCAAAGAAACGTGTCATTTGACTCACAGGAGTCATCTACCAAATTCAAGAGATCCCTCCAGAGATTACAAATGCTCATCAGAGCCTAAGGCAATCCAGTCCCAAACCAAACTGTGGGGAATTTGGTAGAGGATGGTTTTAGTCTTCCTTGGAAGTCTTCATTTGTTAGTTCACTCAACAAAGAGGAAGACTTGACTATTGTATTGTTTCACTTTTTAGAAGGTGTCTTTAATTATGGGCAAAAATCTAACAGAGGAGCCCATCATTAAAAAACATGAAAAGGCTGTTCTAAAGCAGATTTCTGAATAGAACATGTTGTTAGCTTTAACATTTAAACTTCCAGGAAACATTTATATATCACCTTTTATGTACAAAGGGAGATTCAAAACTACAAGATGTTTTGACAAAAAAATAGTAAGTAATGTTGCAGTACAACTATGAGGTACTGCTGGGATTTTTCTCTTCATAATTATTTTAAAATAAATCAGACATATGTGCTTGCACAATTAATTTCCATTCATGATCACCTAATTTCTCACATTAAGCCCCCAAACCAAATCTTGAAAATTAAAATAAAATTAGACTTCAACTTACCATCCAATAGGGAACAAACACTTCTGCACAGCTTGGTTACAAATTCAAAAAAGAGAGAGAGAGAGACTTTAAATTCCAAATCCCACTTTAATGTCTAGAATTTGAGAGTCATGGAAAAACCATGCTTTTCCCTTACAACTAGTTAAGCAAGCTGGTGGGATAAGGAAGCAGTGACTGGTTAAGAGTTAAAGCTCGTCCAGGCTCAGAGGCTCAGCCTGTAATCCCAGCGCTTTGGGAGGCCGAGGCGAGTGGATGACCTGAGCCCGTGGGTTCGAGACCCACCTGGGCAACTTGGCAAAACCTCATGTCTACAATAAATCAAAAAATTAGCCGGGCATGGTAGCATGCCCGTAGTTCCAGCGACTTGGAAGGCTGAGCGGAAGGATCACTGGAGCCCAGCAGGTCTAGGTTGCAGTAGCCAGGAGCGGCCACTGCACTCCAGCTGGGAGACAGAGTGAGACTCCAACTCAAAAAAAAAAGATAAAAGAGTTAAAGCTCACAAAGTGAACTCACTGGTTAAGAGTTGAAGCTGGTTAAGAGTACAAACCCACAGGGCCGTGCTGGGAAAGAACCCAAGATCTTAGCATTATTTTTCTTGGGCTCTAATCAGTCATGGGAACCCGTGAAAGGTGTCACGTAGGACAGGATTTTCGAGTGAGATTCCCTCCATCCGTGGTTTCTGACACACGCTCTCTCACGCTGCCCAGGGCTGCAGGTGCAGCTGCCACGGTGGCAGGGCACGGGCCACAGCCTCGGCAGAGTCCAGCGACAGAGATCCCATGATGTCTGCCGGGAGGCATGGGAATTCATCTTTGATTTCAGAGGACAAAAAAATGACCTGTGTCTGCTCGTTACACAGTAAAAGAGAAACTGAAGAAGGAAAAATGAACCGGCATGGCATATAAACTTAGCTGTGTCTGTTTGGGTCCTAGAGTAGCAAAGGTGATTGGATTGACTGCAGAGACAGTGACACCTCGCCATTTCCTTTTGTCCATAAACAGACACAGAATTGCAAGAACGTTTACAGTCAAAGGTTAATCGCAGAAAGGGATCAGTTTCCATCTCCCAGAAACAAATCTGTACAAGAAATCTGATGACATATTCCTGGATTGACGGTAAAAACCGCTTTCCCAAATAACATCAGCTGACTCTCTGGATTCTATCTTTGGGACTATCCCCAAATTCACTGGGGAAATCATTGTATTGAGTCAGTTTAATTTTACCGGAGTACTATACGATTTGCAAGGCAATGTCCCACAATCACATAGTGTAGATGAAAATACTATTAATTAGAGATAAGCATTTGTCCAAGAACTTGCTGTAATAAGATCTTATGGGGATTTATCTCAGTCCTTTGCCAATCAGAAATACAAAATAGATTTAGATCTAAAAATGGAGTCCTCCCATCTTGCAGGAATAGGTCCTCGTAATTTTTTTCTAAGAAAAAAACTTGTTCATTTCATCATCAGTATCATCTTCCTAAGAAAACGGATCTGGTAGAAAATAATAAGCAAGGAGACTTACATTTCAGTATTATTATTATTTAGCATTATCTTTTTTAAAAGAATTTCTAAAAATTGTCTTTTTAAAGTCATTTAGGCTTGGGACCAAAAATATTTATACTTTGATCATAAAAAAATTCTAATATGCAGAATTATTTTAGTAAAATAGCTTAAAACATAGTAAAAATATAAACCTTGCCACCTATTTCTTTATGAGGAATGGAAATTAGATGTGATAACATAATCACATTTCTTGCAATCAACTTTTTAATGGCTTTTTAAATGACCAAATATGTTTATCTCAGAGCTTCATATATTTGTGTTTTCTAATGGCAAAGTTGCAAGATAAAGTCCCATAAGAATGAATTCTAGAAAGCTCTGTAATTATAATTTATGTATACTAACTACATAGTTGTATGTTATAGCTATACAATCATGATGTTACAATCTAGTAAAACTAATCTGATTTTTTTTTTTTCTGGATAGGGTCTCACTCTGTAGCCAAGGCGGGAGTGCAGTGGTGAGATCACAGCTCACCATAACCTTGAACTCCTGGGCTCAAGCCATTCTCCCACCTCAGCCTCTCAACCACTACAGGTGGTTGCCACCACGTCCAGCTAATTTTTCTGATTTTTTTTTTTTGTAGAGACAAGGACTCACTATGTCACCCAGGCTGGCCTTGAACTCCTGGCCTCAAGCAATTCTCCCACCTTGGCCTCCCCAGGTGTTGGGATTATAGGCATAAGCCACCACGCCCAGCCCTAATCTGATTTAATGCGGTAAATTCCTCAATGTGCCCTGGACAAACCTCAGAGAAACATGAGACTTGGACTAAGGTGCACAGATGGTAGTTCATGGGAGATTAAGACCTAGAATCTGAGTCTCCTGGTCCAGTGCTCTTTTATGGCCATCATGATGTTCCCACTCTCCTCCAGACTAGTTCTTGCTACTGGAGCATGCTCAACAAGCCGCCATCTCAGTGCTGAGTTTCTGGACTTCCTGGCCTGGCTTCTCTGACACAGCTCCTTACATCCCACCTGGCTTCCCCCAACTTATCTTTCCCTGATTGTCTTCCTTACCTTGTGCTAATAAGGCCACGTTAATGTATGAGGAGAAACCCCAAAAAGCCAGAATTATCTTTTTTTTCCTTTTTGGAGGGTGGGCCCCTTGTCGTACAGGCTTCCCCTGCTAGGTAAGTATTCTAGGAACCCTTCAGCACCAGTGTACCAGCTAGCGTTGTGAGAGGCTGCATTCAGTTTCAGTGAATCTTTTTGGAGATTCTTTCAACGCGTTTGCCTATTTCGTGATGGGTGATCTCCAAGAGCACCTGTCCACACCGAGCTGGGCGTTCAGCAGTTCTTGACCCAAAACGGAGAAGCCCCATGTATGCAATCTAGAGAACCAGGACAGCTGGGGGTAGAATTCAGTCTGAGTGTGAAGGCCTGAGAACGTGGGGGTAGGTTGTGGGGAGGAGCGGGAAGCAGGTTCTCAGGATGGGACCGGAACTACTGGTCTAAGTCCCAGAGGCCTTAACACTAGAAATTCTAACATCCGAGGGCAGGAGAAGGTGGATGTCCCAGATCAAGAAGAGAGAGGAAGGGAAATGTTTTAACAGCTATATGGGTGTCCTAGTCAAATTGACACATAAAATTTATCATCATACTCACTGACTAACAGGCCACTGGATATGGAGATCTGGAACTTTGTTAAGGTATCAAGACTGAAGACATAGATTTGGTAGTTTTCAGTGTATCAATCATCTTCACCAAAAATTCTAGGAAAGTCTACACTATTATTCCCATTTTACAGATTAAGAGCACATCTATTGATTCCATATGCCCAGAACCCCTTTCTTCTTCTTTTTTTTTTTTTTTTTGAGAAGTAGTCTCACTCCTTCGCCCAGGCTAGAGTGCAGTGGCATGCTCCCAGCCACTGCAGCCTCGACCTGCTGGGCTCCAGCGTCCTTTCTTCTTAATTTAGTAACAGCCTCTCCCCTCTAAAAAAAAAATTCCTCTTCCAATCTAGCCATGTGGTTTAAGTGGAGCCAGTGTCATGTCCTATGCCCCCCAAGGCTAGTGACCCAAGTTGGGTCATTACAGTATCTTACATTTTTGGCCACAGTCTCAAGCTAACCTAACCAGATGAATGAAAATTTTGAGTAGATCTTTATGAAATGTTACTAAGGTAAAGGCCCTCTTCCTCTCATCGCAAAACTTTGTACATGTCTGTACCTAATTTATAACATATAGCACAGAGTGGCAGAATTGACTCAAACTGAAGCCCATGAGGAGCATGGAGAAAGCCCAGCTGGGTCAACCAGATGGCCAAATCAGTTGGGTTGCCCAGATAGTCAAGTTGGTCAGGTTGACTAGATGGCCAAGTCAGTTGGGTTGACCTTTTTTCCCATGTGTTCTGCTAAACCCCTATTTTTCTAGTTATATTCACCAATGAACTCCTCCCAGAGCTAAGCTAGTTCAACTTGGGTCTTTGTCACAAATAATGAAAAGTCCTGACTAATGCAGAAATTGAGACTTGGATAGTTTAAATGACTTGGCCTAGGTCATACTTAGGCAAGTAGTAGACAGAACTTGGAATCAAACCAGGGCATTCTGGCCACCGTACCATCCTGCAGAGCACAGGGTTCTAAGGTGATGTCCACTTTCTGGCTAGGGGAGAATCTCCACCAGCCTATGTGATTAAGTGAATTTAAAAAAAAATTAGTCAAGAGTCAGGTTCAAATTTGGAAAAGCTCAGTCACTGTAACATTAGGCAATTCAGTTAATCTCTTTAAGTCCTGTGTTTAAAATAAAATAAATATCTCTCGTGCTCACTTTATAGATGTTTGGTTAATTAAGGGGGCTTACACCTGTAATCCAGCACTCTGGGAAGCTGAGCTGGGAGGATTGCTTGAGGCCAGGAGTTTTTTTTGTTTTTTTTGTTTGAGTTGGAGTCTCACTCTGTCATCCAGACTGGAGTGCAGTGGCCGCTCCCGGCCACCGCAGCCTCGACCTACTGGGCTCCGGCGATCCTTCCTCCTCAGCCTTCCAAGGAGCTGGAACTACAAGCATGCACTACCACACCCGGCTAATTTTTGATTTTATTGAAGAGATGAGGTCTTGGCAAGTTGCCCAGGCGGGTCTCGAACCCGTGGGCTCAGGCAATCCACTCACCTCAGCCTCCCAAAGCGCGGGATTACAGGCTGAGCCACCAAGCCCGGCTAAGGCCAGGAGTTAAAAACTGGCCTGGGCAACATAGTGAGACCTCTTCTCTACAAAAAAAAATTTTTTTTTAATTAGCTGAGTGTAGTGGCAAGAGCCTATAGTCTCAACTACTTGGGGAGCTAAGGTGGGAAGATTGCCTGAGCCCAGGAGGTTAAGGCTGTTCTAAGCTGTGATGGTGCTATTGCACTTCAGCCTGAATAACAGAGTGAGACTTTGACTCAAAAAAAAAAAAAAATTAAGGGGTGAATACATGTGAAAGCATTTTGAAAACAATAAAGAACCTACCCCAAGGTCACTGTTGCTAATCTCTCTCAACAATAGAAATGTATATTAAATCTATTCTCTCCTTCTTGCTAAAACCCATAGTCTTAGAAGTGTGGGAAACAGAAATCTAGACTATTATCTCATCCATGTTCATGTCCATCTGCATAAACAGTCATTTCTGTGTTATTATTGTTACCAAACATTTATTGAAAGCCAGACAACATCTGGGTGCCCTGGAAAATACAAAATCTAGAGAAGCGTCTGAGAAAGGCAGGAAACCTAGAGCAATGCTTGGCATGGGAGCTGGGAACAAGAAGCCAAAGGTGTGGTTCCCAAGTCCCCTTCAGAATTAACAGAGCACTGTGTCCACGATATTGGGCCAATTCTGCACTGCCCTGTCTTTGTCCATCCCCCCCTCTCATGCGGTGTATTGAAGACTGGTAAGATAATTCAGTGTGCATGTCTTGGGGGACACAGTGCAATGTTATATAATTAGGCATGACTCTGTTTATTGCAGACACCACTTCATTTTGAAAACAGACTCTGTCTTTCCCTTTGGGACATTGTTTACGACATCGTAAGGATGTCAGTGTTTCTCTTTGCTGCACAGGTGTACTATGCTTAAACAATAAGAGATTCTTTGTCCTGAAAATGTACATTTAAATCACATTTCATCAAAATCAAATTATGTCCAAAATGCAATAGGGGGAGTTCACGACTTCTAGGATCCGTGTGGAAGATCACACAGAATGTGATATTGGACACAGGAAAGAGTGGAGGAGGGGAGTCAGAAAATCAAGAGTCAAGCCCCAGGGCCATCACTTCTTAATTGTGTGACTCTTGGCAAGACATTTAACCTCTGCCCAAAAGTTTTCATATCTGTAAAATTAGGATACTATTAAGGGTTTCTTTTCTTTTTTTTTTTTTTTTTACCTCCCCGGTAGCTTGTGTGAGAGTTCAATGTAATGTTTTGAGTGAGATAAAAAAGACTAGATCCAGCCGGGCTCAGTGGCTCAGTTTGTAATCCCAGCACTTTGGGAGGCTGAGGTGAGTGGATTGCCTGAGCCCGCGGGTTCGAGACCCGCCTGGGCAACTTGGCGAGACCTCAACTCTACAATAAAATCAAAAAAATTAGTCGGGCGTGGTAGTGCATGCCTGTAGTTCCAGCTACTTGGAAGGCTGAGGCAGAAGGATCGCCAGAGCCCAGCAGGTCAAGGCTGCGGTGACCGGGAGCGGCCACTGCACTCCAGTCTGAGTGACGGAGTGAGACTTCAACTAAAAAAAATTTTTAAAAAAGACTAGATCCACATCTTCTGGAATTTCAAGCCCTATTCATAAAAACATACAAGAATTGGAAACAACGCAGAGGAAAAAGCAACGGGTGTGAAAATGAAGCCATCTTAAGCATGAGCATATTGCATCTCATAGCCAGCTCTCAATAAGTAGTATTTCTTGAGTGAATAAAAAGAAAGTGTAACTGATTCTGCCACCGTTTATCATCCTGCCTGTGCCTTGGGAAATCTCAAGCAGCCTTACACTTGGGTAGTACTCAGTCTGATGACAAAGGTTACTAGTAACCTAATTTTTTAAAACACTCACTCTTAGAGGGGACACAGCTGCACAAATCACTTAAATTCAGTCCACATTGGTGAACTAGAACCTCTGGGGGTGAGTCTGGATAATTTGCATTTTAACAAGCACATACACAAAAACAACCCACTCCTACAATGTGTTTCTAAAATTTGAGAGAGATTTTCAGGTTTCCAGGAACAAGAAAAACTATATTATCTTTGGAAAAACCTGACTCAGTAGAAGTGCCTTCAATCTCCTGGGTTTAGGGTGGGGGGGTTGTTTTGGATTTCTTTCCCTAAATGTAAGAAACATTTCCAGTGAGTCCTGAAAATTCATCGTGCTATAATAGCTAACTAAGTCTATATAAAACCTATTGTTAAAAATAAGCCCCTGAAATTGAAATTCCAATGTTATGTAATTACACATGTACACTGCGAAGAATAATGTAAATGGCATATATTACGTGCCTGATCACCTGCTGGTCTGAGTTTTTAACATTTGAATTATTCTTAATACCTGTTCTGAAAAAATTAGTCAAGACTGGCGTGGTGGCTCATGCCTGTAATCCCAGCACTTTGGGAGGTTGAGGTGGGAGGGTTATTTGAACCCAGGAGTTCTACACCAGCCTGAGCAACATAGCAAGATGCTGTCTCTACAAAAAAATCAAAAAAATTAGCAGAGGTGGTGATATGCACCTGTAGTCCCAGCTACTCGGTAGGCTGAGGCAGAAGGATTACCTGAGCCCAGGAAGTCGAAGCTGTGATGAGCCGTAACCATGCCACTGTACTCTAGCCTGGGAGACTTAATGAAACCTTGACTCAAAAAAAAAGAAAGAAAGAAAGAAAGAAAAGAAAAGAAATGGAGCAAAAGTGTAGCCAGAGCTGGACAGGGTGAACCAGAATACTCTCCTTTTGGGAGAGTGGGGAAGGACAGGCACTACATGCCTGTGAAAACCAGGTGTCTAACAACTGGGTTGATAAACTCTCAAGAACAGAAAGGGTCTGAGATTTTGCCCTGCTGGCATCCTAGCAAGTTAGCCTGCCATAGTTTCTGGAAGCTGCTAGGTCAGTGGTTCCCAGCCCCTGGGGCCACAGACCGGAATCAGTTGGTGACCTGTTAGAAACCAGGCCACCACTGCAGGACAAGAGCAGTGGGTGAGCAGAGCTCCATCTCCTGTCAGATCAGCAGCGACATTAGATTCTCATAGGACCATGAACCGTACTGTGAACTGCACAAGCAAGGGATCTAGGCTGTGTTCCTTATGAGAATCTAATGCCTGATGATTCCCCCTTTCCCCACCCCCCCACCAGTTCCGTGGAAAAATTGCCTTCCACAAACCAGTCCTTGATGCCAAAAAGGTTGGGGACCACTGTGCTAAACAATACGAGATTCCTGGGTCAGAGAAAAGGACTGTATTACTCAAGCCACAGCAAGCAGCATGAACTTTTATGTTCACACCGGTTCCCCTGAGCCCTCAAGTTCCACGGGAGCAAAGTGGACACTATGGGTTTGCATCACAGTTGAGTAAATTCCAAGCTTAGGAAACCCAAATCTTATCATGGGCTTTCAGCTAACCTGCCCAAACTTGGCTTCGGAGGGAGAAATTATTTTTGCTTTATACTAGACAAAAGCAAACCTCTGCTCTGGAGGAAGAAACTGTCTTTATTTCCTAAGACTTTTCACTGTAAAACATCCTTGAAAAGATTGTCCAGAACAAAGAGCTGTCAGTGTCTCTGTTCACTAGCTATGCAAGAGACCCACGTAGAAGTAGAATTGTTTTCCAACAGTGACTTAGCAGGTTCTGAAAAACACCTAGAGTCCCCCCAAAAACAACAACAACCCATTGTATTATTCATCTGCACCAAAACAAAATTTTGGTGAGATGGGAAAATTCAACTCCCCCTGCTCCAAAAAAATATAAGCAGAATATGCTGCCTGGTACACAGTAGGTATTCAACAAATGTTGATTCCCTTTTCCGGGCTTCCTACACTTATTCTTCCACATAATCTTGGTGTTTGTTTATTCTTTTTTTGTCATATCTTCTAATTTTCATGTTTTCAAGTTTATTACACAATATTAATGCCGTAAGTATGAATCACAAAGGAATTTGTCCCACATGGCCCCACCTAAAACTTCCCCAAAGATCTGAAGAATTTTGGGGGCTATTTTGTCCTGGAGTTGGGCTGCGTGTCTCTGCACATTTGATACACTAGGTGGTGCTAATTGCCTGATCTGAGCAGAGGCGCTCGTTCCAGTGAGGTAAAAGACTAAAAAACTTCACTTAGAAAAAATGTGTTTATACTTGTAAATCAAAGAAGCAAATCTCAATTATTAATAACTGTCCTTCTTGAAGGCATAAAGAGAAAATACTGGTTTAGGATCATAATGATCACGGGCCTTTTTCTTCCCAAATTATTTGTAATTAGCTACTTTGCCAAGGACAGAATTTAGCTCTAATTCTGCAGACGGTGTCCTGTAATTTTTATCTTCAAGAAAAGCTCTAGTCTGAGTGAAATCTTCCTGAGTAGGAAGTCGCCCGTCCTGAAGGAGCAACAATACAAGAAGTACTTTGTAGAGCAAGGCAGAATTTTCTTTCCTGACCCGGGCAAGCTCAAGCAAGAACATAAGACGACAGCCAGCTGCAGGGGGAAAAAAAATTCCTCTTCTGGTCTAGATCAACAAACAACTAAATCACTAAACTAAAGGACTCCTTTATCGACTTGTCTTATATGGTCAGAAACTTAACTTGGAGGAGGAAAAAAAAAAAAGTCTGGTCTGAGTTAATTGTTCACAGACAAAAAGTGAACCAACCAGCAAGTAATCCAGTGTCAACAAGAAACAAAAAGGAAGATTTGTGTGAATCATACTTCCTCTGAATTGTATTACAGGAGAAAAACAGTTCTAGTTTGTAAATGTTAAAAGCATCTCTCAGTCTTAAGTAGCTCTCTGATTGATAAAACTAAACACACAGCCAGCTTGTGCTGTCTTTGTCTTTTTATGAGCGGCTGGTGGATCGGGCAGAATTCTTGCAATACCACACCAGTGTGCCCCTACGAAGTAAGGTCAGAAGAATAACTGTTCCAATTCTTAATCACACCTCTGCATACTGGAATTTCCACACCAGGTCTTTAGTTCTTCCTTACATAACTCGTGAAACTGTCTTTATGAATGGCTGCACCTGGAAGTTTGACGCCTGAAGGATTTTTTTTTAACTGGATTATATTTAAGTAAGGATATCCGCTTCGCTTCATAGTTGCAAAGGAATAATTGTATCAGTGAAAGGAAGAGTTAAGAAATAAACAGAAAGGAAATATACAGGTAGATATAAGTTATTGGCAAGATATTAGTTCTTGAGCAAGTAATGCCCATTATATTATTAAAAGCATAAATAAATACTTAAAATAACTGAAAGGGGGCATTCATGAAACAATGATAATAAAATTTTATAAACCAGGGACTATGACTAATCCAATTCTATTTACTTAAATAAATTAATAGAATAAGTCAAAGGCAGCATAACTTATTTCACACCAGGTGTGACCCTATATCTCGACATCCGCCCTGATAACTCTTCAACTCAGTCCAGATGATAATGGGGGCAAAACTATTTCAGAACCAGGATGTCTGGTTCTTCTACTTTGGTGACAACATGAGTGAGGAAGAGTCATGCTGATAATTTCACAAGACTTCAGGTCAGGGCAAGGGGACAGGTGCCTCCTTCCTGACGAACAAAGATGTTCATGGATCAGAAGTCATGTCCTAGGAGAATGCCAAGTCCAAAGTCAGGAGCTCTCAAACAGCACCTGAAGCAAGGGAGCTGTGCAGAGGTCAGAAATCCCAGGGTGGCATCAGGACAGAAAAGAATAAGGCATCTTCCCTGCGGGAGACCCTCGGCAGCCAGACTCCAGGAGTCTAATGGCAAAAACTTGGGACCAAGAGTAAGCTATGGGGAGACACGGCTCAGAAGGTAAGAAACAGCATTCTCTAGCTTTGCTCAAGGTTAAAAAGCAAACATTTTCTGTTTCAATCCTTGATGTTAAGGGTATTCTTAAAACAAAAGAACATACCTTAGTTATTTTAGCAAGTACAGCATGATAAATACAATGCAATGTCTTTGATTCATTATTTAGAGCATTCATCTCTTTATTCAGCAAACATTTGCCTACTCTGTTCTTAGGACTGCATTTTACATCAGTGTCACCATAAGAAAAAGGAGATGGAGACAGAGGTTAAAAAACACTGGACTAAATTTGTTGTTACCCCCAGAATGGGCTCTGAGTGTGACTCTCATATCCCTAAGAAGAGCCTTTTCTGACAACATTTTCATAGTTTTCCTTAATTGTAAGTGTGCACAATTATGTGTATCAAAAAGTCTACTGGCCGGGTGCAGTGACTCGCACCTGTAATTGTAGCATTTGGGGAGGCCGAGGTAGGAGAATATCTTGAGGCCAGGAGGTCGAGACCAACCTGGGCAACATAGCAAGATCTCATCTCTACAAAAAAAATTGTTTTTATTAATTAACCAGGTGTGGTGGCACGCGCCTGTTAGCTCAGCTTCTCGGGAAACCATAGTGGAAGGAATGCCTGAGCCCAGGAGGTCAAGGCTGCAGTGAGCTGAAATTGTGCTGCCATACTACTCCAGCCTGGGTGACAGGGCAAGACCCTGACTAAAAAAAATAAATTAAAGTTAAAGAAAAAAAGAAAGTCTACTGAATTGACAGTCCTTGTCAATTTAGGATCTAGTTCATTTACATTTCTTGCTCTGTACCTGTCCCAAATGTGAACGCCTATAAGCTCCTATCTTCATTACACTGTCTGCTTGCCAGCGGGGCACCTGACCCCCTTCCCAAGACTGTAGAGTGCTATGGATACTAATAATGATCGCTTGGAGTCCAAAACAAACACATTAGCAAGCCCCTGGAAGTGTGCAATGAAAGCCAGTAGGGACTTTCCATCCTGTCAAGCAAATTCATCACAGCCCTTAGCCCCGTCAGTTATCAGATGAAGCATAATTCTTTGATGATCTTATTAAAGAGAAAAAAGTAAATTGGAGGCTATTCAAAGGCAGGGACTATGTTCTCAACTTCTTAGTAAACTTCCCACAGTAAACTAGTATAATGCTTGGCTGACAGTTGCTCCTCAGTTAACAATTAGCTTTTGTTGATTTATCTCTTTTACATGTTTTTCAAATAAAGAATAAGGCAGTGTAATGGGAGTTATATAAGCAACAGGATATTCTCGACACACTTTTCTGCAACATCAAATTCATTCAAAAATTTGTAGATATAAGACATTGCATATATATATATACATATATATATATTTAAAAGTAGAATGCAAAATTCTGAATGAATTTTTAAAATAAAATATGAATCATCAAAGACAGGTCACACTTACAGCTGGGCATTTGAGGACATACTTACTCAGACCCAGGAGATGCACGGTCACTCTTTAGTGGAAAAATCTGTGTGGCGCCCTGCTTGACGCGTGGTCTATCTCTCTCTCTCTCTCTCTCTCTCTCTCACACACACACACACACACACACACAAACACACACACACACACAGAATTTGCCTCCCGCCCCACTCCCAAAAAAGCAATTCTACTTCTAGGAACCTACCACAATAAACAATTACAAAATGCAAATACAAATGAGAGCAGCTGTTCACCTACAATTATTTTCATAATAATGAAAAATGTTGAACATTCTAAACATCTCCTTTAGGAGACCGTTAAGACAAATTATGACAATGTCATACAATGAAATTCTACTTAAAATAATGCTGCAGGTTTATATTTATTACTATCAAAAGATGCCCACAATACACTAAATGGGCAAATTTAAAATAGAGTAAACAATATGATCTTAATATATTTTGAAATAATGGTTAAAATATACATATGTGGGCAACCCCTTGGGGTCCCCTCCCACCGTGGGAGCTTTTCTGACCTCTCAATAAATCCTGATTTCTAAAATATATATACATACATATGTGCAATGTTGTATATATATGTATATTGAGGAAAAAGACTGGAAGGATATGAAACAAAATAATCACTAATTATTTCTGTGTGGTAGAAGTACAGGTGATTTTTTTTCTTTTTTGTACTTTTCTATAAATGCCTAATTTTTTTACATGAACATGTGGTGATTTTTAAAATAAGCTTTTTAAATAAATTAATATAATACAAAAAGTATAAAGAAAGTAAAATAATGATTCTCAAATCTTGCTTTCTAAAAATAACCATTTTTATTAGGTGAACATCATACTGAAAAAGATGACCATCATTTCATATATTTCCATATACATAAATATACACAGACACATGAATTAGCTAGATAAATGATAGCTATATAGTCAGATCAATTAAAGCTTATTGAAGCAGAATCCCACTGTGCATGTATATTTTCATTAAATATTAAATCTTTAAAAGAAAAAAAGAAATTGAAGTGCACTAAAATAATTACAGAAGCTCAGCTAAATATTTTTGTCACTATAACAAATACACATTATATACCAATTTAGTCATACCAATTATCTGGCCAGGCTCAGTGGCTCAGCCCGTAATCCCAGCACTTTGGGAAGCCAAGGCAAGTGAAAGGCCTGAGCCCGTAGGTTCAAGATCAGCCCTGGCAACTTGGCGAGACCTCGTCTCTACAATAAGTCAAAAATTAGCCAGGCGTGGTAGCACATGCCTGCACTTTTGGCTACTTAGAAGGCTGAGGCAGAAGGATCACCAGAGCCTAGCAAGTTGACACTGGGGTGACCGTGAGCATGCCACCACACTCCAGCCTGGGCAACGGAGTGAGACTCCAACTCAAACACACACACACACACACACACACACACACACACACACACACACACACATATATATTTTGTTTCCTAACAAATGTCTCTAAGAGTATGGGGAAAATATAAAGCAAAAAGTTTAAATTATTAAATAATGATTAAACTACATGCTTGATCTAGACAGTATCAATTGACCCCTTCCTAAGCAAGACAAGAAATAGCAAGATTTTGCTTCCTCCCACAGACTCATTTTGGTTAGTTATGATTTTTGTACTGTCAGGTTTTATCACATTTGCATTTGCTTATACATCCATAATTCCTACAGCTGTTAAATCTTAGATCAGTACCTAAGTGAGCCAAATAAACTCTGCCTGTTCTTTTGCTGTATTTTTTCAATTCCTGCTCTATAATTTTAATTTATTCTTGGGTTCCCAGTATTTCATCAAATAATCTTTTTTTTAATTCCAATAAGGCTTCATATGTGTCATTTCACTGAGTTCTTGAATGTTTAGGAATAACTTTCTGTTATTATTATATATGAGCGATAATGGGGCTAGGAAATGAATTCTTGGGTTATGTTTTCTTTTTTTTGTTGTTGTTACTTAGTTTTTATTTCTCTGCAATCCAACTAGACGTGGAAGGGAAAAAGGAAAATATGGAACCCAAAGAATTGTAGCGAGAGCACAAAGATTATAGGGATACTGCAAGCAAATGGGATGGAGGGGGTGCTCTCCTGAGCTACAGAAGGAATGGTCTGGTAGTTTGAGATAAAACAAGTCAAATTTATTAGAGTTGTCCACAGTCAGCAATGGTGATCTTCTTGCTGGTCTTGCCATTCTTGGACCCAAAGCCCTCCATGGCTTGCACAACATTCATGCCCTCTTTCACCTTGCCAAAAACCACATG
>CAUYQG010047087.1:0-10958 GCA_963574415.1 Tarsius wallacei | reverse complement strand
GACCACCAAAACTCCTACTTTAGCAGAAGAATCCAAATCACAAAAATAAGAGCCTAAATTTGGGACATAGAAAACAAAAATATCATAGAAAACATCAACAAAACAAAAGGCTGGTTCTTTGAAAGAGTTAACAAGATTGATGGACCCCTAACCAGAATGACCAAGAACAAGAGAGAGAAAGCCCAAATAAACACAATCAGAAATACAAAAGATCAAATCACAACTGAGTCTAAAGAAATACAAAAGATTATCAGAGATTACTATGTACACCTGTGTGGAAACAAGCTTGATAACCTAAATGAAATGGAGGACTTTCTGACATCACACAACCTCCCCAGGTTGAAACTAGAAGACATTGAGACACTAAATAGATCAATAATAGCCCAGGAAATTGACTCTGTCATAAGAAAACTACCTGCAAAAAAAAAAGCCCTAGACTGAATGGTTTTCCAGCAGAATTCTACAAAACATACAAGGAGGAGCTGATACTAATCCTATTGAAAGTATTCCAGGCAATTGAGAAGAATGGAATTCTCCCCAAATCATTTTACAAAGCTAAAATCACACTGACACCCAAACCGGGTAAAGATCCAACAGAAAAAGAGAACTACAGGACATTATCCCTTATGAACATAGATGCAAAAATCCTCAACAAGATTCCAGCAAATCAGATCCAAAAACACATCTCAAAAATCATCCACTGTGACCAAGTAGGTTTCTTCCCAGGATGCATGACTGGTTCAACATTGGCAAGACCATAAATGTAATTAAACACATCAACAGATGTAAAAACAAGAACCACATGATTATCTCAATAGATGCAGAAAAAGCTTTTGTAAAATCCAACATCCCTTCTTGATAAAAACCCTCAAACGCCTAGGTATAGAAGGAACATACCTCAAAATAGTAAGTGCCATCTACAATAAATCCACAGCTAACATATTGCTAAATGGACAGAAACTGGAAACATTTCCACTGAAAACTAGAACAAGACAAGGCTGCCTACTCTCACCCTTCTTGTTCAACATTGAGTTGGAAGTCCTAACTAGGGCAATTAGACAAGAGAAGGAAATCAGGGTTATCCAAATAGAAGAAGAGGAAGTCAAGTTATCCCTCTTTGCTGATGATATGATCCTATACCTTGAAAATCCAAGAGAATCTGTCAAAAATGTGCGTGCACTGATAAAGGACTTTGGCAAGTATCAAGTACAAAATAAATGTGCAAAAGACTGTTGCATTCCTATACTCCAAAAACAAGCAGGCAGAGACCCAAATTAAAAGCACAATTCCCTTCACAATAGCCACAAAAAAAAAATGAAATACTTCCTAACTAGAGAAGTGAAAGACCCTTACAATGAGAACTACCAAACACTGCTCAAAGAAATTCAAGAAGACACAAACAAATGGAAAACTATTCCATTCTCATGGATAGGAAGAATCAACATTGTTAAGATGTCCATTCCACCAAAGGCAATCTACAGTTTCAACGCAATACCCATTAAGTTACCAACATCATTCTTCTCAGACCTGGAAATTACAATACAGAAATTCATATGAAAACATAAACAACCATGAATAGCCAAAACAATCCTTAGTAAAAGAAACAAAGTAGGAGGTATCACACTTCCAGACTTCAAACTTTACCATAAGGCTACAGTAATCAAAACAGCCTGGTATTGGTATAAGAACAGGCATATAGACCAATGGAACAGGATAGAGATTCTGGATGCAAAGCCTCAATTTCTCAACCAACTCATCTTTGACAAACCCTCCAACAACAACCACTGGGAAGAGGAGAACCTCTTCAGTAAATGGTGCTGAGAAAACTGGCTGATCACATGCAGAAGATTGAAACAGGACCCCTACCTATCACCACACACAAAAATGAACTCTAAATGGTTCAAAGACCTAAACGAAAAATCTCAAACTATAAGAATCTTAGAAAACTTATGGAAATTGGAACTGGCAACCAATGCCTATTCAGAACCCTAAATGCCCATACTTTAAGAAATAAGATAGACAAGTGGGACCTCATCAAACTAACGAGCTTCTGCAAAGCAAAAGAAACCATCAAGAGAGCAGGGACACAGCACACAGAATGGGAAAAAATATTTGCCAATTCTATATCTGACAAAGGTCCAACATCTAGGATCTACAAGGACCTCAAGTGCGCTGAAAGTAAAAAGGCAAACAGCACCATTAAAAAATGGGCAAAAGACATGAATAGATACTTCTCAAAAGAAGATATACAGGCAGTCAACAGACACATGAAAAAGAGCTCAGCCTCACTCATCATCAGAGAAATGCAAATCAAAACCACATTGGGACACCACCTAACTCCAGTAAGAATTACCATCATCAATAAAACAAACAAGAACAGATGCTGGCGAGGATACAGAGAAAAAAGAATGCTTCTGCACTGCTGGTGAGAATGCAAACTAATGCAACCTCTTTGGAAGACAGTTTGGCAATTTCTGAAAGAACTAGAAATTGACCTTCCATATGACCCAGCAATTCCCCTATTGGGAATATACCTGGAGGAACTCAAAATTACTCTACAAAAAAGATCACACTAGCAAAAACATGGAACCAACCATGTAGCCCATCGAAGCTGGACTGGATTTTTTAAAATGTGGTACATATGCACAATGGAATATTATGCAGCCATAAAGAAGGACAAATATATGGACTTTGCAGCAACTTCGATGGATTTAGAGTTGATCATACTCAGTGATCTATTACAGAAACAAAGAACAGAGTACCATATGTTCTCACTCATAAGTGGACCTTGAGCAATTATAATACTATAAGTAAGAGATTGGCAGTAGTGAGAAACTGTTGAGGGGGGATTGGCAGTTGAGGGAAACTGCTAGGGGAGGGAGGGTCATACCTCATCAACAAGAGTACCTGCGTAATCACCGTTTATATACCTATCCCTGAATTGTACTCCCATTTTATAATTAAAAAAACAGAGAACTAAATGAAAAGGACTCTAAAAAATATAAAAAATCAGTGAAACGAAAAACTCTCTGAAAAGCTAAGAAAAATAGATAAACTGCTAGCTAGACTAACCAAGAAAAGAAGGGAGAATGTCCAAATAAAATCAGAAATGAAAAAGGAGACATTACAACTGATACCACAGAAATACAAAAGATCATCAGAGACTATTATAGACAAGCATATGCTGACAAGTGGAAAACCTAGAGGAAACGGATAAATTAATTCCTGGATGCATACAACCTACCACGATTGAATCAGGAAGAAATAAAAAACCTGACAAACCAATAATGAGTAGCAAGATTAAATCAGTAACAAAACCTCTTACAACAAAGAAGACCCAGGACTGGATGGATACATGGCCAAAGAATAACTAATACAAATCCTCCTGAAATTATTAAAAATATTAAAGATGAGGAAATTCTCCTTAACTCATTCTACTAGGGCAGCATCATCCTGATACCAAAATCAGACAAAGACAAAAGGAAGAGAAAAGTACAAGCCAATACTCCAATGAACATAGATGCAAAATTCCTTGAGGAATTTTGTTGACAAAATACTGGCAAACCAAATAAAACAGCACATCAAAAAGATAATACATATCATGATCAAGTAGGATTCATCCCAAAGATGCAAGGATTGTTCAACATATGCAAATCAATAAACGTGATACATCACATCAACAGAATGAAGAACAAAACCATATGATACTTCAACAGACACAGAAAAAGCATATGATAAAATTAAACATTTCTTCTTATAAAAACACTGAACAAACTAGGCATAGAAGAAACATAGTTCAAAGAATAAAACCATATATTACAAACCCACAGCTAACATCATACTGAATGGGGAAAGGTCCTTTAAGATCTGGAACAAGACAAGGATGCCCAGTCCTATCCAACATAGTCCTGGAAGTCCTACCCAGAGGAATTAGGTAAGAGAAAGAAATAAAAGGCATGCAAACTGGAAAGGAAGAAATCAAATTGTCCCTTTTTGCTGATGATGCAATCTTATACCTAGGAAAACCTAAAGACTCTACCAAAAAACCCTTAGATCTGATAAGTGAATTTAGTAAAGCTGCAGAATACAAAACCAAACTCAAAAGTAGTGTTTTTATACAGCAATAATATATAGGTGAGAAAAAAAATCAACAAGGCAATTTCATTTATGATAGCTAAAAAAAATCTAGGAATATATTTAACTAAGGAGGTGAAAGATCTCTACAAGAAAAACTACAATACAAAGATAACATAAACTAAAGATGACACAAAGAAGCGGAAAGAAATCCCATACTCATGGGTTGTAAGAATTAATATCATTCAAGTGACCATATTACCCAAAGCAATCTTCAGATTCAATGCAATGTCTATCAAAATATGTGTTATTCTTTACAGAATTAGAAACAAAATTTCTAAACTTTATATTAAACCAATAAAGAGCCTGAATAACCAAAGCAAAAGAACAAAGCTGAAGGAATCACATTACCTGACTTCAAAATATATTACAATTGTATAGTAACCAAAACCAGCATGGTATTGGTATAAAAATAGACACACCAAGAAATAGAATAGAGAACACAAAAGTAAAGCCATACACTTACAGCAAAAATGATTTTTGACAAAGTAATCAAGATCTTACATTGGTAAAAGGATATCCTTTTCAATAAGTGGTTCTGAGAAAATTGGATAGCTACATGCAGAAGAATGAAACTGGATCCCTATGTCTAACCACGCACAAAAAAATAAACTCAAAATGGATTAAAGACTTGAACATGTGACCTGAAACTATAAAAATACTAGAAGATAATCTAGGAAAAACTCTCCTGGACATTGGTCTAAGTAAAATAATCTATGACTAAGACCTCAAAAGCACAAGCAACAAAAACAAAAATAGACAAATGGGACTATATTATACTAATATGCTTCTGTATAAGAAATTATCAACAGAGTGAAGAGACAACTCATCAAATAGGAGAAAATATCTGTAAATTATGCATTTGTTAGGGGACTCATATCCAGAATATACAAGGAACGCAACTCAACAAGAAAAAAAACAAATAATCTCATTAAAAAGTGAGGAAAAGACATGAATAGACATTTCTCAAAAGAAAACATACAAATGGCCAATAAGAATATTAAAAATGCTCAACATTACTAATCACCAGAGAAATGCTAATCAAAGTCACAATGAGCTATTTTATCCCAATTGGAATGACTATGAGTAAACAAACAAAAATAGATGTTGGTGAGGATGCAAAGAAAAGGGAACTCTTATAAGCTGTTAGTGGGAATGTAAATTAGTGCAGTCACTATGGAAAACAGTATGGAGATTACTCAAAAAACTAAAATAGAATTACCATTCTATCTAGCCATCCCACTATTGAGTATCCACCCAAAGGAAAGTAAATGAACATATCAAAGGGATATCTGCATTTACATGTTTATTACAACATTATTGACAATGGCAAAGATGTGTTATCAACCTAAGTATCTGTGAGTGAATGGATTAAAAAATGTGGTATATATACAAAATGGAATACTATTTGGCCATAAAAAAGAATAAAATCATATCATTTGCAGTAACATGACTAGAACTGGAGATCATTATCTTAATTGAAGCAAACCAAGCACAAAAGATAGATATTTCATATTTTCATTTATATGTGGAAGCTGCAAAATTTGATCACGTGGAGGTAGAGAGTGGAAAAGAGATAACAGAAACTGGGAAGTATAATTGGGGAGGGATGGAGGAGGATAAAGAGAAGTCGTTTAAAGGGCAAGAACACACAGTTAGATAGGAGGAATAAATTCAAGGTTTTGTAGCAGAGTAGGGTGACTATAATTAACAAAAATGTATTGTACTTGGATGATGAACACCCTAGATACTGTGACTTAATCACTACACATTTTATAGATATGCAACAAAATTTCACATATACCCCATAAATTTGTAGAAATAAAAAAATGCACTAAATGAAGGCAAAATATAATATTTAAAAAAATTTAACTGCCCCATGAACTTCTTAAAGCAAAACAGTAGCAATGCATTGTGTGTTTATAGAATATGCAAAGGTGAAATGTAAGACAACAATGGCTCAAAGGAGAAGAAGGAATTCGATGTCACAAGGGCTTTATACTACACAAAGTAGTATACTTATTATTTGAAGGTGAACTCAGATTATTTAAAACTGCATATGGTAAATCTTAGAGCAATCACTAATAATTTTAAATGTGTAAGGTCTAAATGCACATGTTAAAACACAACTATTATCAGATTGCACTAAAAAGTAAGTCCCAACTATATGCTATCCATAAGAAGTAAAATTTAAGAAGACAATAATACATCAAAACAAAAGTGATGGTGAAAAACATACCTTGAAAGACTAACCAAAAGAAGGGTGGATTATCTGTACTAATTCTTCAAAGTATACATCAGAAGAAGAAAGATTATCAGGAACAAAAAGGGGCATTGATAATGATAAAGGAATCAAACCTCCAAAAAGTCATAAGTTTCTAAACATATGTAAGTATACAGACATAGATTAAAAAATACATGAGGTAAAAGTGGATAGATATGAAAGAAAGTTAGACAAATTCACAATTATAAGTGGATACTTAGTCATTCCTCTATCAGTAGGTAATATAAGAAGTACACGTAAAATCAGTAGGGAGATAAATGACATCAGCACACTATCAATCAATTTTATTAATATTTCTATAACATATATTCAACAGAAGCAGAAAACACATTTTTCTCAATATACACAGAACATTCAACAAGAAAGACCATATTCTGGGACATAAAATAATCTTAGCAAATATAAAATAATAATCATATTTCTGTCCTCTAGACCTCAAATTAATAAAAATGGAGTGCTAAAAAAACTCTATGACTATAAATTTGGCAAATTGGATGAAATGGATCTATTCCTTGAAAGATACAAACTACAAAAACTTACTAAAGAAGGAAGAAGAGACCTAAATTTCCCACACATTAATATATTGAATTTGTACTTACAAGCACACCCCCACCCAAAACAAAAACAAACAAGAAAATTTCATGTGCAGTTGGTTTTGTGGTGAATTCTACAAGTCATTTAAGAAAGAATAATCTCAGTTCTATATAATTTCTTTCAGAAAATATAAAAGAACACTTCTTAACACATTTCCTGAGACCCAGCATTACCACAATCCCTAAAGGACAAAAAATATATTACATGAAGAGAAAACTACAGACCAGGATCCCTCATGAACATAATCACAAAGTCCTCAACAAAATATTAACAAATCAAATTTTAAAAATTTTTAATAAAGTGTAATACTTCACAGCCAAAATAGATTTATTTTGAAATGCAAGGTTGGTTCAACATTGGATAATCAATCAGTGTAATTAATCATATTAACAGACTAAAAATGAGCCAAAGGGGCGAAGCTACCATCTGTAGGGTTATGACTGAAGGCCTCTAAGTCAGAATCCCACCCAAGAGGAACAATACCGCAAAGACACGGAGCCTCGGTTGACCTCAGCCGGTCCCCCACCGTCCGTGCTGGCGGGACTCTTTATCCCTGTGGTGGGGCGCCCCTGACACGTGTCAGACCCCACTGGTGTGGAAAGTCCCTCATACCAGGATACAGTGCATGGCCAGAAAGGTGGCCGCCCCCTCACCTGTCAAGCACCACACATTCTTGAGGAACCTGGTGCTAAACCATTGGTAGACCTTGCTTCTGGGTCTGGGTTTTGTACTAGCAGAGCAGCTCCCTCACTGCGATCTATTGAAAGGCAGCCCTTGACACAAGGGTTTGTAAAAAACAAACAAACAAACAGGCTAAAATAAGAACAATAAGAAAAAAGCTTTCAATAAAATTAAGCATCTATTCGTGATTTTAATAAACTCTGAAAATAAAATTAAAAAGAAATTTCCTTAACCTTATAAAGTGTATTCAAAAATCATATATTTAACATTATACTTAATGGTGAGAAATTTAATGCATTCCCCTACAAGATTTGCAACAATGCAAGAAAGCACTCTTATTCAATATTGTACTGGAGCATCTAGCTAGTAAAATGGAAGAGAAAGGTAAATAAAAAGAATACAGATTGTAGAAGAAGAAATAAAACTTTTCTTTTGCAGATGACATAAATATCTTTGTAGAAAATGAAAAATATTTTCTAGAACTAATAAGTTTTGTCAAGGTCACAAAATATGTTAATATAATAAGACAATAGCATTTCTATATAGTAGCAATGAATAATTGGAATTTGAAATACTAAGAAAAAATATATAATTTGTAATAGTATAAACAAAGTTAAGTGCATGGATAAATCTAATAAAATAATTGCAGGATCTTTATGGTGAAAACTACAAAACACTGATAAAAGAAATCAAATAATATATAAATGGAGAGATATACTGTTTTGTGGATTAGAAAACCTAGGTAGAAACAAAACAAAAGTTCAGCAGAGAGGGAAAGAGAAAACATAAAAAGACCAAACAAAATCATGGAAATGAAGAATACAATGACTAAACTTAAAAAAAAAAAAAAAATGCAACAGAAAGCTACAATAGTAGTCTTTATTAAACAGAAGGAATTGGTGAACCACAACGTAGGTCATTAGAAATTACACAAAGCAGAAAATGAAAAAACAAAAAGAACTAAAGAAAGTCTATACGATTTATGGTACACCATCAAAAGAGCTAATATATGTGTTTATTATACATGTATCAGAAGGAGAAGAGTGAGAGAGACAGAATTATTATTTTAAAATATAATATCCCAAATCTAGGCAGGGATATGGACATTCAGGTACATGAATCTTAAAGTTTCCCAAAGAGGTTCAACCTAAAGAAAACTTCACCACTACATATCATAATCAAAGTCAAAAATCAAAGACAAAGAATATTTAAAGCAGTATAAGAAAAGAAGCTCATCAAATACAATGAAACCTTCTTGGGGATGTCAGTAGATTTCTCAGCAGAAATCTCTCAGGTCAAAATAATATGTTGAGAGTGGGATGATATTAATATATTCAGAGTGCTAAAAGTAAAATAAAAAACCAAAAACCTTGTACACCAAGAATGCTATTACTAGCAAATGTATCCTTCAGAAATGTGGGAGAAATGAAGACAAACAAAAGAAAGGGAGTGCATCATTGTGAGACCTGACTTAAAAAAAAAAATGCTAAAAAGAATGTATAAGCTAAAATGAAAGGATACTAATTAGTATCATGAAAATATATAAATGTATAAAACTCACTGGCAAAGATAATATGCAGTCAAATTCAGAATACTCTAATACTATAATGGTGGTTTGGAAATCACTTATAATTCTAGTATGAAGGCTAAAAGACAAAAGTATTAAAAATAACTATAGTCACAATAACTTATTGATGGATATACAGTATAAAATGCTGTAAATTGTGACATCAGAACCACAAAATGTGGTGAGGGGGGAGGAATAAAAGTGTGGAGTTTTTGTATGCAAAGTTAAGGTGCTAGAAGCTTAAAATACAGTGTTATAACTATAAGATGGTTTATATAAGCCACACACACAAACTTATGGTAGATACAAAAAAGGAAAACATAAAAAAAATTAAAGCACCATACAGAAAATAATTGAATCATAAAGGAAGACAGCAAGAGAGGAAAAAAAGGAACAAATGATCTACAAAACAGCCTGGAAACAGCTAACAAAATGGCCACAGTAAATATTCACATATCAATAATTATGTCAAATGTAAATGGATTAAACACTTTAATCAAAAGACATAGAGAGGCTGAATGGAATTTTTAAAAACAGAGAGAAAACAACATCCAACTCAAGCATAAACAAATTTCTTAAGATTGAAATACTGCTATGCACTTTCTCAGACCACAGTGAAATAAAAATAAATATCACACCAACAAAGTTCTCCCCAAACCACAAAGACATGGACACTAAACAGCATGATGTTAAACAACTCCCAGATCAACATGGAAATCAAAACAGAAATTAAAAGATACCTGGAAAAAAAAATGAAAACAAAGAAACATCTTACCAAAACCTCTGGGATGCCACGGAAACAGTACTAAGGGGAATTCATATCTCTACAAACACACATGAAGAAAATGGAAAGATCACAAGTTAACAGTCTAACAAATCACCTAAGGAATCTGGAAAAACAAGACCACAAAAACCCTAACCTCATCACAAAAATCCAGATCTCCAAAATAAAAGCCCAAATTTGGGACATAGAGGACAAAAAGATAATACAAAAAATCAATGAAGCAAAAAGCCTGTTGTTTGAAAGGATAAACAAGATTGATGGACCCCTAGGCAGACTGACCAAGGAAAACGGAGAAAAAGCCCAAATAAACACACTCAGAAATGCAAAAAATGAAGTCACAACTGACGCCAAAGAAATACAAAAGATTAACAAGAGACTACTATGTACACTTGTATGGAAACAAACTTGAAAACCTAAAAGAAATGGAGGACTTTCTGACATCACACCATGTCCCCAGGTTGAAAACAGAAGAAATTGAGACCTAAATAGACTAATAAAAATCCAAGAAATTGACTCTGTCATACAAAAACTACCTACAAAAAAAAACCCCTGGACTAGATGGTTTTCCAGCAAAATTTTACAATACGTACAAGTAGTTGATACCAATCCTATTGAAAGTATTCCAGGCAATTGAGAAGAATGGAATTCTCCCCAAATCATTTTATGAAGCTAACATTAAACTGATACTTAAACCAGGTAAAGATCCAACAAAAAAAAGAGAACTATAAGCCAATATCTCTTATGAACATAGATGCAAAAATCCTCAACAAGATTCTAGCAAATCAGATCCAATAACACATCTCAAAAATCATCCACCACAACCAAGTAAGCTTCATCCCTGGGATGCAGGGCTGGTTCAACATCTACAAGACCACAGACATAATTAAATACATCAACAGATGTAAATACAAAAA
>CAUYQG010047085.1:0-15764 GCA_963574415.1 Tarsius wallacei | reverse complement strand
ACTTCAAGAGAATTAACCTAAGAGTAATAGGAGTTCCTGAGGCAGAAACAGAGACAGAGACCATCCTGGAACAAACATTCCACAAAATTATTTAAGAAAACTTCCCTCATCTCATCAGTGATGTGAAAATTCAAACACAACAGATTCAGAGAACCCTCGCAAGACAACAAATGCGAAGACCAACTCCTAGACACATAATAATTTGCCTTAACAAAGTAGGTATAAAAGAAAAAATCCTAAAAGCAGCAAGAGAAAAAGGTCAGACTACCTACCAGGGAAAACCAATCAGAATAGCAGCAGATTTATCTACAGAAACACTTCAGGCTAGGAGAGCTTAGAGCCCAATATTCAAAGTTCTCAAAGATAAACAATTTCAACCTACCCAGCCAAGAATATCCTACCCAGCCAAGCTGAGGTTCATCAGTGAGGGAGAATTAAAGCCTTTCCCAGACATCCAATCCCTAAGAACTTATGCTGCTGCCAGATCACCCCTATAAGAAACTCTCAAGAAAGTATTAAACACAGAAGAAATGGGAAAAAGAACAGCAATGTCCTTCACAAGAGTACAGGAAAAAGATTGAAAACACACATGAATCAACCCCAAAAAACAAAAGAAAGACAACAAACAAACAATATAAAATATCATAAGGCAACAATATATTGTCTCGAAGAGACTCATCTCACCAGGAAGGATACTCACAGACTCAAAGTAAGAGGATGGGCGAAAAAATTTCAGGCAAATGGAACACAAAAGAAAGCTGGAGTTGCAATCTTAATCTCAGACAAAAAACCCTTTATGCTATCAAAAATTTTAAAAAGATGAAGGTCACTATATAATGATAAAAGGTTCAATCCATCAACAAGAAATATGCATCCTAAACATATATGCACCTAACATAGGAGCACCAACGTTTGTAAAGCAGCTTCTAGACAAACTTAAAAAAGCGATTGACTCTAACACTATCATAGCTGAGGACTTTAATACCCCACTCACAACATTAGACAGATCATCAAGACAAAAATTCAGCAAGGAGACCCAGAACCTCAATGAGACTCTTGAACAAATGGACTTAATTGATACCTACAGAACACTCCACCCAACAACCACAGAATATACATTCTACTCATCAACACATGTTTGGCCATAAATCAAACATAAACAAATTTCACAAGATTGAAATCTTGCGATGCACCTTCACAGACGACAGTGGAATAAAAATAAATATCGACCCCAACAAAGCTCCCCCAAAATCCACAAAGACATGGACACTAGACAGTATGATGCTAAACAATTCCTGGGACAATGATGAAATCAAAACAGAGATTAAAAGGTACCTGGAAGCAAATGAAAATTAAGAAACATCTTACCAAAACCTCTGAGATGCCATGAAATCAGTAGTAAGAGGGGAATTCATATCTTTACAAACACACATGAAGAAAATGGAAAGATCACAATTTAATAGTCTAAAAAGTCACCTAGGAAGCTGGAAATGCAAGACCACCAAAACCCTAACTTCAGCAGAAGAATCCATATCAGCAAAATAAAAGCCCAAATCCAGGACATAAAAGACAAAAGGATAATACAAAAAAAATCAACGAAACAAAAAACTGGTTATTTGAAAGGATAAACAAGATAGATGGTCCCCTAGATGGTCCCCTAGCCAGACTGACCCAGAAAAAGAGAGAGAAAGCCCAAATAAACTCAATCAGAAACACAAAAGATGAAGTCACAACTGACCCTGAAGAAATACAAAAGATTATCAGGGATTATTATGTACAATTTTATGGAAGCAAACTTGAAAAACCTAAAGGAAATGGAGGACTGTGACATCACACAGCCTCCCTAGATTGAAACAACAAGAAACTGAGATGCTAAATAGACCAATAACAACCAAGGAAATTGATTATGTCATAAGAAAACTACCTACAAAAAAAGTTCTGGATCAGATTGCTTTCCAGCAGAATTCTACAAAACATACAAGGAGGAACTGATACCAATCCTACTGAAAGTATTCCAGGCGATTGCGAAAGATGGAACTCTCCCCAAATCATTTTATGAAGCTAATATCACATTGATACTCAAGCCAGGTAAAGACCCAACAAAGAAATAGAACTACAGGCCAATATATTTGATGAACATAGATGCCAACGTTCTCAGCAAGATCCTAGCAAACCGGATTCAACAACCCATCTCAAAAATTATTCATCATGACCAAGTAGGCTTCATCCAAAGGATGCAAAGCTGGTTCAACATTTGTAAGACCATAAATGTAATTAAATACATCAATAGATGCAAAAAACAAAAACCACATGATTATATCATTCAATGCAGAAAAAGCTTTTTATAAAATCCAGCACCCCTTCTTGATAAAGACCCTCGAATATCTAGGCATAGGTGGAACATACCTCAAAATAGCAAAAGCCATCTATGAGAAACCCACAGCCAGCATATTCCTAAACAGAAAAAATTGGAATCATTTCCCCTGAAAACTGGAAGAAGACAAGGATGCCCTCACCCCTCCTGTTCAACATAGTTTTGGAAGTCCTAGATAGAGCAATCAGAGAAGAGAAGGTGATCAGGCATATCCAAATAGGAAAAGAGGAAGTCAAGCTATCTCTCTCTGCAGATGACATGAAAACCCAGGAGAATCTGCCAAAAACCTCCTTGCACTGATAAAGGACTTTGGCAAAGTCTCAGGGCATAAAATAAATGTACAAAAGACAGTCACATTTCTATACACCAATAATAAATAAACAGAAACCCAAATAAAAAGCATAATTCCATTCACAATAGCCACAAAAAAAAAAAAAATGAAATACCTTGGCATCTTCCTAACCAGAGACATCAAAGACCTTTATAATGAAAACTAGAAAACTCTGCACAAAAAAATCAAAGATGACACAAATAAATGGAAAAATATTCCATGCTCATGGATTGGAAGAATAAACATTGTTAAGATGTTCATTTTACCTAAAGCAATCTACAGATTTAACGCAATACCCATCAAATTACCAGCAACATTCTTCTCAGACCTAGAAAAAACAATACAGGAAAATACAGGAATTCATATGGAAACAAAAATGACCAAGAATAGCCAAAACAATCCTCAGGAAAAAAAAAAAAAGCAGGAAGTATAACACTCCCAGACTTTAAGCTTTATTATAAAGCTACAATAATCAAAACAGCCTGGTATTGATACAAGAACAGGCATATAGACCAATGGAATAGAATTGAGATTCCAGAAGCGAAACCTCAATTTCTCAACCAACTCATCTTCGACAAAGCCTCTACCACCAACCACTAGGGAGATAAGATCCTATTCAGTAAATGGTGCTGGGAAAACTGGCTGACCACATGCAGAAGATTAAAACAGGACCCCTACCTATCCCCATACACAAAAGTTAACTCTAAATGGATCACAGACCTAAATGTAAAACCTCTAACTGTAAGAACCTTGGAAAGTACAGGAGACACTCTTATGGAAGTTGGAACTGGCAAACCATTCCTGATCAAAATCCGAAGTGCCCAGGTCATATGAGATAAGATAGACAAGTGAGACCTCATTAAACTGACAAGCTTCTGCAAAGTCAAAGAAATCATCAAGAGAGCAGGGAGACAGCCCACAGACTGAGAACCAATATTTGCCAACTCCATATCTCACAAAGGCCTAACATCAAGGATCTACAAGGAACTGAAACGTGTTGAAAAGAAAAAAACAAACAGCTCTATTACAAAGTGGGCCAAAGATATGAATAGATACTTCTCAAAAGAAGACATAAGAGCAGCCAACAGATATATGAAAAAAATATTCAGCCTCACTAGTCATCAAGGAGATGCAAATTAAAACTACACTGTGATACCACCTAACTCCAGTCAGAATGGCCATCGTCAATAACTCAGAAAATAACAGATGTTGGAGAGGATGTGGCAAAAAGAGAACACTTCTACACTGTTGGTGGGAATGTGAACTAGTTCAGCCTCTGTGGAAATCAGTGTGACGATTCCTAAAAGTTCCAAAAATCGACCTTCCATATGACCCCACAATCCCTCTACAGGGAATATACCTGGAAGAACTCAGGTCACTCTATGAAAAAGATACTTGCACACATTTGTTTACCGCAGCATTGTTCACAATAGCAAGAACATGGAACCAACCGTACTGCCCATCAAAAGAATACTCAAAAAAAATGTGGAACACTACGCAGCCATAAAGAAGAACAAAATCATGAACTTTGCAGCAACCTGGATGGAATTAGAGTTTATAATACTAAGTGATCTCTCACAGAAACAAAGAGCTGAGTATCATATGTTCTCACTCATAAGTGGACCTTGAACAACTACCATATTACTATAAGAAAAGGATTAAAAGTGGCAGGAAACTGTGGGGATGGGGGTGGGAGGGTAAGGAGCTGGGATTGACTGTAGTCGATAACTGCCTGGGAAGAGGGGTGGCACACCTCATCAATAAGGGTACCTGAACGGTGAATATTTGTATACCTAGCCCTGAATTGTACCCCACAATTTTAAATAAAATTTAAAAGAGGAAATAAAATTTATTAAATTATCATGTATTCTTGGATTAAAAAAATTATGACCCATCTACTGAGAAAAAAAAAAGAAACGTCAAATTGTATCACAAAGGAGCTTGCCGTTGGCCAAGTTATATCTGTCTCATATCCTAGTTAAAATAACCTTTGAGAGTCAAGCGCAGTGGCTCACACCTGTAGTAACAGCTACTCAGGAGGCTGACGCAGGAGTATCACTTGAGCCCAGGAATTTGAGATCAGCCTGGGCAACATAGCAAGACTGACTTAAAAAAAAAATTAAATGAACTTTCAGCCATCCAGTGGTAAACACACACACACACACACACACACACACTCTCTCTCTCTCTCTCTCTCTCTCTCTCTCTCTCTCTCTCTCTCTCTGTCTGTGTCTCTCTCTCTCTGTCTCTCTCTCTATATATCTGGATTTTGCTGGGTAGAAATATAGAAATGTGTGTATTTCTAAACAAAGTTTGCCTGTGATCATTCACTTTCGACAACCTACCTGGGATGACAGACTCTCTCCCAGGCCCCATCCCAATGACATTCTTCACAGAAATTTTAAAAAAAATTAATGTATGTGGAACCACAGATGCCCTTGAATAACCAAAGCAATTCTGAGCAAAAGAACAATGCTGGGGGCATTGCACTATCTAACTTCAAAATATACCATAAAGCCATAGTAATCAAAACAGCGTGGTTCTGGCATAGAAGCAGGTACACAGACCAATGAAACAAAAAACAGAAATAAAATTACACATTAACAGCAAACTGATTTTTCAACAAAAGCATAAAGAACATACATTGGAAAAGACAGTTTCTTCAATAAATGGTTCTGGGAAAACTGGATAAACATGTACAGAAGAATGGAACTAGATCCTTATCTCTCACTATACACAAAAATCAAATTAAACTGGATTAAACACTTCAATGTAAGACATGAAACTACTAGAAGACAACATTGGGGAAATGCTTTAGGGCATTTGTCTGGTCGAAGATGTTTTGGGTAAGGTCTCAAAAACACAGGCTTCAAAAGCAAAAATAGACAAATGAGATTACATCAAGCTAAAAACTGTCTGCAAAACAGAGGAAGCAACAAAATGAAGAAACAACCTACAGAATGAGACAAAATATTTGCAAACGATCCATATGACAGGGGATTCATCATTAGAATATATACGGGGCTGTGAATGGTGGCTCGCACCTGTAATCCCAGCACTCTGGGAGGCCAAGAAGGGAGGATCGCTTGAGCCCAGGAGATTGAAACCATTCTAGGCAACATAGTGAGAACCTTTCTTTCCATAAAAAATTCAAAAAAAAAATTAACCAGGCATGGTGGTACACACCTGTAGTCCCAGCTACTTGGAAGACTGAGATGAGAGAATCCCTTGACCTAGGAGTTAGAGCCTGCAGTGAGCTCTAATTGTGACACTGCACATCAGCCTGGGCAACAGAGCAAGACCCTGTCTCAAAAGAAATGAATAAAGGAACAGAATATATAAGGAACTCAAACAACTTTTCAAAAATATTTTAAAGGTGTGGGATACAAATCAGGATTAGGTATACAAGTGGTCATTGTACAGGTAAAGATTGGGCCTCTCTTTGGTCCCCACTTTGCCTGATTTGAGGTCAGGTACCGTTATTGATGTTGTGACGTTCCCCTTGCAGTATCTCGCTACTGCCAATCCCTTTCTTATTGTATTATGGTAAATGTTCAGGGTCCACTTATGAGTGAGAACACGTGGTACTCTGTTCTTTGTTTCTGTGATAGATCATTGAGTATGAAAGACTCTAAATCCATCCAAGTTGCTGCGAAGTTCTTATGTTTGTCTTTCTTTATGGCTGCATAATATTCCATTGTGCATATGTACCACATTTATTTTATCCAGTCCAGTTTCGATGGGCAATACAGTTGCTTCCATGATTTTGCTATTGTGAATAGTGCTGCAACAAACACGCATGTGCAGGTATCACTTTTGTAGAATGTTTTGAGAACTCAAACAACTTAATGACAAATAAGTAATATGATTTTAAAATAAACAAAGCAGACATTTTTCAAAAGAATATACATACCAATGACCGACAAGTATATGAACAAATGTTCAACATCACTAATCACCAGGGAAATGCAAATCAAAGCCATAATGAGATATCATCTCACCACAGTTAAAATGGCTATTGTGAAAAAGACAGAAAATAACAGATGCTGGTGAGGATGTAGAGAAAAGAGAATGCTTGTACATGTTAGTGGATTATCAATTAGTACAGACACTATGGAACCAGTATGTAAGTTCCTCAAAAAACTAAAATTAGAACAACCATACCATCTGAAAATTCTACTATTGGAGATTTTTCCCAGAAATCCCACTCCTGGGTATATGTATCAAAAAAGAAGGAAGTCAGTACATCAAAGAAATATCTGTACTCCCTTGTTTATTGCAGCACTGTTCACAGTAGTAAATATATAGTACCAACCTAAGTGTACATTGACAGATGAATGAATAAAAAAAATGTGGTATATGTATACAATGAAATATTATTCAGCCATAAAAAGGAATAAAATCCTGTCATTTGCAGCAACATGGATGGAGCTGGAGAACATTATGTCAGGCGAAACAAGTCAGGCATAAAAAGAAAAATATTTCATTTCTCACTCATGTGGAAAATACAAAAATTAATTTCATAATAGTTTTACATATTTTTAGGGTACAAGCATATAATGTGTAATTATCAAATCAGGGTAATTGGGATATTCAAAATTGATTTCTTTTTGTTTCCAATATTCTATTCTAGCTATTCACACACACACACAAAAAAAATGACACACAATTTGAAGTCCTCCAGCCTTAGGGAGAACTTTTCGTTTCCACATTCAGTACCTTCTCCATAGGTGAGAGGACATATTCAAAACAGCAATGCCACATCCCAAGCAGGCTTCTGTAGGGAATACCCTGGATGATATTCCCAGCACAAGATGCATTAAGTTCAGTAGAAAGAGCTCTGGGTTTGAAGTCAAGAGACCTTGATTTTAGTTATGTGTGTCCTTGGGGATATATTATTTGGGAAAAATTGTCTCACCTACTTGTGCCTTGGTTTTCCCATTATAAAATGGAGATAGCAATATCCCTTTTTTCATAGGATTGCTGTACAAGATAAATGTGCTTCCTTGCACACTGTGAGACCTCAATGTACGTTAACCATTATTCTCAGAAGCTTGCTTTTTCTATAGTTCTTTTCAGCTCACAAAGAGCTTGTGATCATTATCTCATTCATCTTCACATCTTCACAATCCTCTGTGAGGTGCTGGTGGCACTATTATAACCACCCCTTATGCAAAGAAGGAGACCAATGCTGAGAGTGGTTTGTTGAGTGACTCAAGGCAAATGTATAAACCCAGAGATTAAAACTCAAGCTTTTCCCTCACATCCCCTCTGTTCCTTGGGTTTGATCCACAGATATTTTCTGGGAATTTGCCCTTCACTGTGGATAGGAAATCTAGCTCAGTTGGAGAGAAAATGCTGTGGTGCTGTCGACTGACCTAATTACCACACAATGAGATGAATAATGCCAGAAAATTTGCTCAAGATCCCATGGAGAGCCTGGAAGGACAGCAGAATTGGCATAGCCCATCTCAAAGAGCTTGCCCAGATAGGCTGGCTTTTAATGCTATGAAATGAAAACGTTGAGCTTTTAAAATATATTTTTTATTTTATTTTATTTTAAAGATGAGAGGTATAATTTGGGATTAGGTATACAAGAGGACATAGTACAGGTAAAGTTTGGGCCTCCCTTTGGTCCCCACTTGACCTGTTTGACATCAGGTACCCTGACTGATGTTATGACGTTCCCCCAGCCCCACCTCGGCAGTGTCTTGCTACTGTCAATCCCTTTCTTATGGTATTATGGTACTATGGTAATTGTTCAGGGTCCACTATGAGTGAGAACATATGGTACTCTGTTCTTTGTTTCTGTGACAGATCACTGAGTATGACAGACTCTAAATTCATCCAAGTTGCTGCAAAGTCCATAAGTTTGTCCTTTGTGGCTGAGTAACATTCCATTGAGTATATGTACCACATTTAAAAATATATTTTTACATGTGGTCAGCCAGTTTTCCCAGCACCATTTACTGAATAGGTTCTCCTCTCCCCAGTGGTAGGTGGTGGAGGCTTTGTTGAAGATGAGTTGGTTGAGAAATTGAGGTTGTGCTTCTGGAATCTCAATTCTATTCCATTGGTCTATATGCCTGTTCCTGTACCAATACCAAGCTGTTTCGATTATTGTGTAGCTTTAGAGTAAAGTTTGAAGTCTGGTAATGTGATACCTCCTGCTTTGTTTTTTTTGCTGAAGATTGTTCTGGCTATTCTTGGTCAATTGTGTTTCCATATGAATTCCTGTATTGTTTTTTCTAGCTCTGAGAAGAATGTTGCTGGTAATTTGGTGGGTATTGCATTAAATCTATAGATTGCCTTAGGTAAGATGGACATCTTCACAATGTTAATTCTTCCAATCCATGAGCATGGGATATTTTTCCACTTGTTTGTGTCGTTTTTTATTTCTTTGAGCAGTGTTTTGTAGTTTTCATTGTAAAGGTCTTTCACGTCTCTGGTTAGGAAGATGCCAAGGTATTTCATTTTTTTATGGCTATTGTGAATGGGATTGTGCTTTTGATTTGGGTTTCTGTTTGTTTATTATTGGTGTAAAGAAATGCGATTGTCTTTCATACCCGGAAGAACTCAAATCACTCTATAAAAAAGATACCTGCATACATATGTTTATCAAAGCATATCAAAGTATTGTTCACAATAGCCAGAATGTGGAACCAACCATTTTGTCCATCAGAAGAGGACTGGATTAAAAAAATGTGGTACATATACATGATGGAATACTATGCAGCCATAAAAAAGAACAAAATCATAAATTTCACAGCAACCTGGATGGAACTAGAGTCTATAATACTGAGTGATCTCTCACAGAAACAAAGATCTGAGTATCACATGTTCTCACTCATATAGTGGACTTTGAACATCTATCATAACACTATAACAAAAGGATTGATAGTGGTGGCAAACTTGGGGGGGTTTGGTTGGGGAAGGGAGGTGGGATTAATGGTAGTCAATATCTGTCTGGGGATGGGGAGATACCCCTTATCAACAAGGGTGCCTGAACAATGCATATTTGTATACCTAACTCTTAACTGTACACCACAAATTTAAAATAAAAGTATGTTAAAAAAAGAAAAAAAAAAATATATATATATATATATTTTGAAATATCTCTAGAGGGGAGAAAAAAGATAAAAAGACAATCTAGTTTCTGGAAAACATCTCTTCCTTTTCCATGTGTGGTCTGTACTATGTTTCCATCAAACTATTCCCCAAAAGAAATAAAATTACTTTGGTGGGCTTATCACACAAGCCCTTGAAAATCCCAAGGCAAAGGATGAGTATGTGCCAAGAGACAGATGTCATAGGGGGTTTCTCAAAACAGGCATATCCTATGTCATGGTGGAAGGAAAAGGCAGTGTGACACAGGAAACCTCAGTGTCACTTGTGGCTCAGTGTCACTTGTGCCTCTGTCAACCAGCTCATCACACAACTGTACATAAGTCATTTCCCTCCTCTGGGCCTCAGTGAATCTATCCATCAAATGAAACCCTTCAATTGGCTGGTCTCAAAATACTTTTTCAGCACTAATATTATAGGATACCATAATATGAAAATATCTGGAATATATGCTATTTAATAATGGGCCTTTTATCTAAAAAATATCATTGCTGATTTACATCTTGGGGATATTCTTGGGAATATAAAGGAGTTAGAGTAAGAACCAATAGGCAACAGAACCCTTTCTCATAGTCTCTTTACAAGGCTCATCTTTTTGTACTTCAGATTAAATTAAGGATGCTAGTCTGATTTGTCCTCAAGCAAGGTCACACACAATAAGTTAAGTTTCATCCTTACAATCGACCATATAAAATGACCTCCAGATTAAAATTCAAACTCTGCTGTGCATGTGGCCCAATCAAGTATAGATTTGTGTAAGTGCTCACACAGAGGCACCAATCTCTCTCTTCTCTTTTCTTTTCCTCCCTCTATCCCTTCCATCCTCCCCATTCCCGCACTCTATGCTCACCTCCAATTAAAACGTGCACTGTCTATTCCTCTTTGCTGATGATATTATCCTATACCTTGAAAATCCAAGAGAATCTGTCAGAAACCTGCTTGCACTGATAAAGGACTTTGGTAAAGTCACAGGGTACAAAATAAATGTGCAAAAGACAGTTGCCTTCCTATACACCAACAACAAGCAGGCTGAGACCCAAATAAAAAGCACAATCCCATTCACAATAGCCACACACACAAAATGAAATACCTTGGCATCTTCCTATCCAGAGAAGTGAAGGACCTATACAATGAGAACTACAAAACACTGCTCTAAGAAATCCAAGAAGACACAAACAAATGGGAAAAATATTCCATGCTCATGGAGAATCAACACTGTTAAATATGTTCTCACTCATAAGCGGACCTTGAACATTTATCATAATACCATAAAAAAGGGATTGGCAGTAGTGGGACACTGCCAGCGGAGGGGGGGTGGGATTGGCAGTTGAGGGAAATCGCTAGGGGAGGGAGGAACACCTCATCAACAAGGGTACCTGCATAATCAACGTTTGTATACCTAACCCTGAATGGTACACCGCATTTTTAAAATTAAGAAAAATTTTAAAAAACATGAACTGTTCTACTAGTTAAATGTCACTGACATTCGCAAACAAAATATGCTATGATTAATAAAATAATAATGAGCCAAACCATGGCCTTTCAGCTCAAGGGACAGAGTTATCAGACGTTTTTCCATCTCTTTTTGAGGGTCATGCTTGTCTCTCTTTGTGGCTGCTTCCAGAGAATCACTCAGCTTAGCTTCATGATTCTTCACTCAGTTTCATTCAGCTTCATGGTTCTTAGTGCTGTTTCCAGTAATGATACAATGTTTTTCAGTATTCTTCAGACCAGAAGAGGGAGTCTTTGAACTCCTACCAAAAGCAACTTTTCTTTTCCTGCTTTCCTCTCCCTGTTTGTCTTATTTTCTTTGCATCTTTTATTTTTTCCTCTTCTTTTCCCCAGATTTTTGGCAATCAGGATTTTTAATTTTTTAAATTTTATTATAAAGATGTGGAGTATAAGTCAGGATTAACTACACAAGTTCGCTGCATGCAGATGATGTTTGGGACTCCAACCAGCCCTCACTTTCCCTCGTTTGGGACCACATACGCTTTGTGTTGTAATGTGCCCCCCTTCTTCCTTCCCACCCCTGGCAGTGCCCAGTAACTGCCCACCCCTCCCTTGTGCTATTGTGATTAATGTTCATATCCCACTGTGAGTGAGAACATGTAGTGTTCAGTTATTTGTTTCCGTGATAGATCACTAAGTATCATGGTCTCCAACTCCATCCAATTTGCTGTGAAGTCCGTGATTTTGTTCTTTATGGCTGTGAAATACTCCATCATACATATGTACCACATTTTCTTTATCCAGTCCACTTTCGATGGGAAGTAGGGTTGGTTCCATGTTTTTTTCTATTCTGAATAGTGCAGCTATAAACATGTGTGTGCGAGTGTCTTTTTTGTAGAATGATTTATATTCCTCCGGGTATATTCCCAGGAGAGGGATTGCTGGATTGTATGGAAGGTCAATTTCTAGGTCTTTTAGGAATTGCCATGCTGCTTTCCATAGAGGTTGAACTAGCTTGCACTTCCACCAACAGTGTAGAAGCACCATCCCCTTTTCTCTACACCTATGCCAGTACTTGCTTTTTTATTGGTCGTCCTTACTGGAGTTAGGCGGTAACTATGTGTCATTTTGATTTTCATTTATCTAATGATTAGTTGGGTTGAGCATTTTTTCATGTATCTGTTGGCTGCTTGTATATCTTCTTTTTAAAAATGTCTATTCATGTCTTTTGCCCGCTTTTTAGTAGGGTTTTTTTTTTTTTTTCCTTTCAGCTCCTTTGAATTTCTTGTAGATCCTGGATGTTAAGTCTTTGTCAGATACAAAAGTAGCAAATATCATTTATCCTGTTCTGCTGTCTTTCTCTTTACTCTTTTGATGGTTTCTTTTGCTGTGCAAAAGCTTTTCAACTTGATGAGGCTCCACTTATCTATCTTAGTTTTTATGACATTTGCTTTTTAGGACTTGTTCAAGAATTTGTTGTCTATTCTGATGTGCATAAGGGTGTTTCATATGTTTTCTTCTAGGATTCTTAAAATTTGAGGTTTTATGTTTAGGTCTTTGATCCATTTTGAATTTTTTTTTTGTACACAGTAATAGGTCGGCTCCAGTTTCATTCTTCTGCATGTGGTCAGCCAGTTTTCTCAGCACCATTTGCTAAAGATAGTGCTATTCCCATTCCTGCCCTATATGCCCAATTACTGCCACCATCATCAGCACTGCCATCATAGCTCACATTTATTGAGCACTTATTATGTGACAAGTGCCGTGTTAAGCCTTCATTTTCATTATCCTGCATATTCCTTACCAAACCCCTATGAGGAATGGCACTACAGTATTAGTATCCCTGTTCTATAGATGAAGTGTCTGAGACAGAGTTTACAGAGAGTTTTCATAACTTGTCCTGGGTCATGCAGGTAATAAGTGACAACCAGGATGCAAAGCCACATCTGTCCAGACACCAAAGTCCATGCACTTAACCACTACACTATATGGCCTCAATCACTGTGAGACCACGTATCTTAGGAAATATGGGCCCCAATAACCTGGTTTAGATTTATCAGTCGACTGCATGGGCACTTTCAGTCATATCAGAGAAATTTTCTGAATGAACTCCAAAATGCCTAATAATAATCATAATTAAAACCATGTGAGACCTACAAAAAAGAACTATAAAACTTTACTAAGGATTATATGAAAGATATATAAATATGTAGGGGGAAATAGCATGTTCCTGAGTTGGAGGCTGAATGCAGTAAAGAGAAATCAATTCTCTTTTAAATTATTTATAATTGCAGTTGAATCCTGATCAAATTACTAACAGTACTCCTTTGGGAAACTTGAAAAAATAATCCTAAGATTTAGTTGGAAAAAAAATGCACAGAAAACCTTGAAAAAGAAGAGTAATGAAGGGGAATTAGCCATGTCAGATATTAAAAATTTTGTTTATACCTTACTGAATTTGAAATGCAGGCTATGGATCTATGATCATTAAAGCACTAAGGTAATGGAAAAATATAGACATACAAATGAAATAACATATTTCCCATGCTTGTCTTACTATACATACATATGAAACTAGTATATGATAAAAGAGGCATCTCAAATCAAGGGGGGAAATTTATTAATAAATGATATTGGGACAAGTAGTAAACTAGGGAAAAATAAATGAAATATTTATTATATATCATGAAGTAAATTCCAGATGGATTGAGTTAAATGTTTAAAAAAATTCAAACAACAAAACTGCAAGAAAGCAGAAAAAAGTATTTATCAAATCTCAAATGGGAATAGGAATTTCTAAACTTAGAAATAATGGAATAAATAACTTAGAATATTAATAAATTTGACTTATACAGGTTAAAATCTCTTATAAAATAATCAAATTTTTCAACTATCTCATAATCAATTTGAAAATGGATTAAAGTACTCATAGTAATTAAAACAAAGGATTACTATCTTTAGCATATAAATCTATAAAGAAACACTAATGCTCAAGCAACTAGGCAAATACTTTCAACACACATTTGGTACAGGTTATATTTCAAATAATGTGCAAGGCACTAGGGAAGACAAAGTTTATAAGAACTTGTCTGGCTCTTGAAGTGCTTGAAATTTATTGGGAGACAAACATGAAAAAAAGCAGCACAACCAAGTGTTATGATAGAAGTCTGAATGAAATATAAGTGAAACATAAGGACGGCAGTGATCAGTTTTACCAAGATTGGAAACTCAATTTTCATGGCAGAAGCTACCCTTGACCTAGTCTTGAGAGATGAGTGGATATTCCCCAGTTGAATAAGAGATGGAATGTAAGGGTATTTCAGAAAGAGAGGTCAATCATGGCGTGTATGTGTGTGTGTGTGGTGTGTGATGTTGAATTGGGGTGACATTTTTAGCTGGAGCCATTGACCTATAATTATGTACCATAACATGGCAGACCTTACTCCTTATCATTTAGGCAATGAGACCAAGAGTTATAAGCAAGCAATACTGTGAACAAATATGCATTTTAGAAAAAACACTGGCTTTGGTAGAAAGAATACATTCTTCTAAGAAGGCAAGAGTGGAGATCACAAGACCAGTAGAGAGGCTGTTAAAGCAATCTTGCCTAGAAATGATAAGACCCTATTTAAGATGCTAGCATTGGGGTAAGAGAAGGGTATAATTTAAAAGGTGTTTAGGACAATTCATGCAAAAGAAGCCCAAGTGTCTCATACAGAAAACATGGAAAACTGTATCAGTAATCAAAGAAATATATATAAAAAATTAAAAGATACCACTTTTCAAGCTATCACATAAGTCAAAAATTTTAAACATGACAATACATAATATTGACAAGTTTGAGGCTAAGCATACTTTTATATATTGCTTTAATCACTTAAGTGTCAAATAATATGAAAATGGATGTGCTAACTACGGTGTATCCACTGGATGTAATATTATACAACTATTACAAAGATATATGTCAGGGAATATGAGTTTTATTCTAAGTGCAATGGGAAGCTATTTCAGTTTTATTTTTTGAGTAGGCAATAAAGCTACATGTTCCAAAAGTCAAAGCAACATAAAAAAGATTTACCATGACAGATTCTCTTGGGTTTTCAAGGTATACAATCATGTCATCTGCAAAAACCTCCTTACACTGATAAAGGACTTTGGCAAAGTCTCAGGATATAAAATAAATGCACAAAAGACAATTGCATTTCTTTACACCAATAATAGACAAACAGAAACCCAAATAAAAAGCACAATGTCATTCACAATAGCCACAAAAAAATGAAATACCTTGGCATCTCCCTAACCAGAGACGTGAAAGGCCTCTACAATGAAAACTACAAAACATTGCTCAAAGAAATCAAAGATGACACAAACAAATGGAAAAATATCCCATGCTCATGGATTGGAAGAATCAACATTGTGAAGATGTCTATCCTACCAAAGGCAATCTACAGATTCAATGCAATACCCATCAAATTACCAGCA
>CAUYQG010047084.1:0-19302 GCA_963574415.1 Tarsius wallacei | reverse complement strand
GTTTCTGGTTAAATATGCTAAATATATATAGCGGGGAAGGTGATGGCGTCAACAGCTCTCGAACACGTTCTAACGGTCTCGAGGTCCTCGGCTCTCCCTGATTTCTAATGTTCAGTGAGCCTCCATGGCCGGCTGCCTATACTTGACCTCCTGAGCTCAAGGAATCCTCCTGCTAAAGCCTCCCAAGGAGCTAAATCTACAGGTACACATCACCATGCCTGGCTAAATTTTTCTAAATTTTTTTGTAGAGATGAGGTCTCACTATGTTACCCAAGCTGATCTCAAACTCCTGACCTCACAGTGGTCCTCCAACCTTGGCTTGCCAAAGTACTGGGATTACAAGTGTGAAACACTGCACCTGGCCTGGAAAGTCTACCTTGAGAAGACTTACTACCAGCATATCCTGTCCATTCCAGTACACTTGTTCCAGCTATCCCCAGATAATTAGCTTTGATAATTTCTTGTGCAGCCTGTTAGTGTTTCTTTATATAAAATACACGTAGGCCAGGCTCGGTGGCTCAGCCTATAATCCCAGCACTTTGGGAGGCCGAGTCAAGTGGATTGCATGAGCCCATGGGCTCGAGACCCACCCAGGCAACTTGGCAAGACCTCGTCTCTACAATAAATCAAAAATTAGCCAGGCATGGTAGGGTAGCATGCACCTGAAGTTCCGGCTACTTGGAAGGCTGAGGTGGAAGGATTGCCGGAGCCCAGCAGGTCGAGGCCGCAGTGGCCAGGAGCATGCCACTGCCCTCCAGCCTGGGCGACAGAGTGAGACTCCAACTCAAAAAACAAAAAAAAACATGTAATTGCAAATGCTTATTTTTCTTTACTCATGTTGTTTGCTCCTGTAATGAATAATAGAACTTAATATTTTTATATTTGCTGACAAGTCCAGCCCCCCACCCTTGCCCTAGTGCTGAGACAGCTTAGGGGCTCTCCTCTGGTCCATATTCAGAAGCCTCTGCTCATACAGGAAAACTCCCCTACTGCCCCATTGCAATGACCAAATTTCAGGCCAGGCTGCTTTCCTTGCTCTCTCAAGTTGTTTCATACCTGCTTGAGAGGTCTCTCTGCTGTCCCCAGAGACCTCAATCATGTGAATAATAAGGCTTTTCATACCCTCTCAGTGTGTATGTGACGTACCGCCATCAGTTTCAACATCAGCATTGCCTCTGCAGGTGACCGTTGGAACTGGCACCATGAGCATGTTCTCTGGGCTTTCTCCACCCCATGGGTCTGTCTTCTCTTGTGCTGACTTGGTAACCCTCTAGGCTTTGAGCTGCTGCTTGCTGGGTAGCTTACGCTCTGAGTATGCGCTCTGTGTTGCATCTTTGAGCTCTACCAAGCCTGGGTTCTAGATCCCATAATTCCTTGGCATTTGGGAGCAGGAGTATGGTACTGAGAGTCTCCTTGGAGTGGTCCTGGGTGGATATCTTGGCCAGGACCTATCTGTGTATTTAGAGTGAAATGTGACAGATGCTGGGTTGGCTCAGATATATAGAACAGAGTGGGACTAATCGTTATACAAGAGTTGGGTCCATCCTGTAGTTGCTCCTAAAAGAGCAGTCACTTTAAAAGAGAGATAAACAGGAGAGGGGGAAAAGGTAGTCCCTAGATGGCAGACTGAGTCAACACTCTTAACAGTGGGCTCACTATGATCTTTAAGTAGGTCTGCTGTTGCCAGTGACTGCCTCTACAACAAATATCCTGACTGTCCTTAGTAGGAACAACACCCATGGCAACCCTGTGGCTCAGTAAAGGGGTTTGATCTTAAGAAGTCTGGGGTTTTTAAACTGTAGAAAGCAAACACTGCATGGAGGAGTTCCCTAGCCCTGTTGACTGTGATTGGAGGTTGTCTGAAGAAAAAAATGTGTAAATACCAGGGCAGATTTTAACATCTGTAATACACTGATTTACAGACCTTTATGGGATTAACCAATATGAGGGCTTAAATTACAGTTATGCCTGGAGATCCCTCTAAATTTAAGCAAGGTGCCCCCAGCCCAATAATCTTAGGGGGTAGTGAATACAAGATAGAGGACAAACAGATATGTTTCCTCTTAACCATTAGAACTATTCTCTTGCCCAAATTCTCCATATTCATAGTATCCATTGCCCTAAAGTATTCCCTAGTTAGCACGGAAGCTCTGAACCAATGAGTCTTAAATTTTTTAAAACTTTATTTATTTATTTTTAGTTGGAGTCTCACTCTGTCACACAGGCTGGAGTGCAGTGGCACACTCACAATCTGCTGGGGTCTGGTGATCCTTCCACTTCAGGCTTTCAAATAGCTGGAACTACAGGCATGTGCCACCACACCCAGATAATTTTTTTCATTTTTGGTAGAGATGAGGTCTCACCATGTTGCTGGTCTCAAACCCATGGGTTCAGGCAGTCCTCTCACCTCCACCTCCCAAAGTGCTGTGCCTGACTATAAATTAAACTTTTTTTTTTGAAAGCAGGATTTATTGAGAGGACAGAAAAGCTTCCATAGTGGGAGGGGACCTGAAAGGGTTGCCCCTAAATTAAATTTAAAACCATTCTTTGGCACTTACAAATTGGCTTGACAAAATGGAACCTCTTATACCTTATGCCCAAGTTAAATTAGTTAATATGGCCCACTGTAAATTAAACAGAATACTGAAGGATTCACAACTATTATCAATACCTAACTGTGAAGGGGTGATTATCCCCTGCTGCTCCTTTTAACAGCTCAGTTTGGCCTGATCTTAAATAAGAGAATGAATGGCAGGTAACAGTAGATTATTACAGTCTTACTGCTGTGGTCCAACCCAGTGAGTTCTTACACCTAATATCCAACATCATGGAAATTACTGACTCCACACAATCAGCAACTAAGAAATACTCTGATGTCAGAGATTTGGCTAAGTCTGCTCTGTTCAGTGCCTACTTCAGCAGACTCTTAGCTGCAGTTTGCCCTCGCCTTTTTAGGAATTTGATGCTCCTTTACTTGGTCACCCTCAGGGAACCTCAACAGCCTTGCCATCACACATTACGTGAATGGCATTTTTCTCCAAGGACATTTGTTTCATATCCATTCAGGACAACTAAATAATGAAAAAAGGAGTACCCCCCTCCCCACCCCTCAAAAAAAGATGGGCCATTACGAGAAGCCCTGATACTTAAGTTAAATAACGGAAAATTATTTGGTAAATGGTGGGCCATTCACTCCATGACACCGTGAAGAAATAGGTAGTCCCCATCAGCATCCATTACATTGTCTAGGTTCTTTTGATGTTCCAGAGGCAACATAATCCTTTACAGATTTTTCTTTAGCCCATTTATACTGTTACTTGCAAATTGGCCCTCCCTGAATGGGCACCTCTGCTATAAAAGGATCTCTACTGTGTTCAAATTGCCATACAATAGGCACTCTTCAGTGCCCTCACAGACTTCTTTACTACAGAGGCTTTAGTAGCCTCCTGTTGTGTCTCCTGGAGCTACACATGATGACCAATCCCTGAGCATGTAACCTACCTGGCTGCCCATTCTGCCTTGGGTCGCACCTCACAATCACAGCACAGCTACTGAGACACCCTTTCCACCTTATTAAACCAACTTTTGGTCCTGCAGCATCTATTACCTGCAGAAGGAGGTAGCCTCCCCTCTCAGTCACTTAACAGATGACGTGGTGGTGGAGGAGGTCCTCCATTCCCAGACTCAGAGCAACTTCAGACTGATTGAGCAGCCATGGAACTTCCTGGACAACATGACCTCATTCGTATTTGATGGAACTCAGTGGAGAGTTGCTGCTTTTCATTCCTTGTGATGTTCCTGATACAGAATAGAACTCACGGGTTAGCACAGCTTAGTGAACATCAGACAGTTAACTTACCACTGGTCCTAAATTAGCTCCATCTGCACATTTTTTTTTAGTTGGACTCTCACTCTGTTGCCCAGGCTGGAGTGCAGTGGCACATTCATTGCCACCCCAGCATCAACCTGCTGGGCTCAGGTGATCCTTCCACCTCAGCCTTCCAAGTAGGTGGAACTACAGGTGCGCGCTACCATGCCTGGCTAATTTTTTGACTTATTGTAGAGATGAGGTCTCACCAAATTGCCCAGGCCATTCTTGAACCCATGGGCTCAGTCAGTCCCCTCACCTCAGCCTCCCAAAGTTCTGGGATTACAGGCTTGAGCTACCGCACTAGACCTGCACATTTTTATATACTCTTGGGTGATTATCTAAGATTTGCCCCCTTGTGATAAAAGAACTTGGAATTTCTTGCTTCACAGGTACCATAATACAAATCAAGGTATGTCTCTACATATGCTAAATCCACAATAAAAGGCCTCATGAGGACACTCCTTATCTATATTGCAGTTCCAGTCATTACTGATAATAACCAAGACACTTTTTTTTTTTTAGTTGGAGTCTCACTCTGTCGCCCAGGCTGGAGTGCAGTGGCATACTCACGGCCACCCCAGCATCGAGCATTGACCTGCTGGGCTCAGGCGATCCTTCCGCCTCAGCCTTCCAAGTAGCCGGAACTACAGGCATGCACTACCACGCCTGGCTTTTCTTAATGATTGTAGAGATGAGATTTCACCAAGTTGCCCGGGCTGGTCTTGAACCAGCAGGCTCCCAAAGTGCTGGGATTACAGGCTGAGCCACAGAGCCCGGCCAATAACCAAGACTCTTATTTCACTTCTCTGGATATACAGTGCTGGACTTTTGAACAAGGCATTCTATAGAATGCACTTACCTTACTGGTCTCAGGCTTAGAGCACCATGATATGATGGCTTACACAAATAAGTTCAAATCGGCCAGGTGCAGTGGCTCAAGCCTGCAATTCCAGCACTTTAGGAGGCCAAGCCAGATGGATTGCTGAACCCAGGAATTTGAGACAAGCCTAGGCAACATAGTAAAACCTCATCTCTACAAAAAATTCGCCAATCATAGCGCATTCCTGTAGTCCCAGCTGAGGAAAATGGATTGCCTGAGCCCAGGAGGTCAAGGCTGCAGTGAGTCATAATGGTGCCACTGCATGCCAGGCTGAGCAACAGAGTGAGACCCTGACTCAAAATAATAATAATAATAATAATAATGAGGAGGAGGAGGAGGAGAAGTTCAAATAAATTAAATGAAAGATGGCATGCTTCAGTCACCAGCCAAACATCAGGGATGAATTGAAATGAATCTTTTTTTAATATACTTTTATTTTTATTTTTATTTTTGAGTTGGAGTCCCACTCCATCACCCAGGCTGGACTGCAGTGGCATGCTCATGGCCACCCCAGCATTGACCTGCTGGGCTCAGGTGATCCTTCCCCCTCAGCCTTCCAAGTAGCTGGAACTACAGGTGCATGCTACCATGCCTGGCTATTTTTTTAATTGTAGAGACGAGATCTCACCACGTTGCCCAGGCTGGCCTCGAACCTGCAGACTCAGGCAATCCTCTCGACTCGGCCTCCCACAATACTGGGATTACAGGCTTGGGCCACCACGCCCAGCCAAAAATATACTTTTTAAAGAGCTGGTTTGGGTTTATGGAAAAATGTATCAGAGATTGAGAGCTCCCTTATAACCCCTCTACTTTGACAATTTGCACTTTTAAAAATATGTCTTGAGCTGGGCATGGTGGCTCATGCCTATAATCCCAGCACTTTGGGAGGCAGAGGTGAGAGGACGGACTGAAGCCCAGAGGTTCAAGATCAGCCTGGACAACTTGGCGAGACCTTGTCTCTACAATAAATAAATAAATAAATAAATAGCTGGGCATGATGGCACACGCCTGTAGGCTCAGGCAGGAGAATCGCCTGAGCCCAGCAGGTTGACGCTGGGGTGGCTGTGAGTGTGCCACTACACTCCAGCCTGGGCAATGGAGTGAGACTCCAACTTAAAAAAAAAAGAACACAATTACAAAAATATAATATTTGTAACCAAAATAAAAATTATAGACTACTTTCCAAAGTCAAGTAAAAATATTTTTAGATTATATGCATTTAAAAATTATATATGCTACTATTCCTCTTCATCTATGTAGAAAATTAAGTTATCTGTATTTTAAATGAAGCATGCCTTTAGATTAAGGAGGATTATACTATGCTTGTATTTCAAATGAATATTCATTTAATCATATCAATTATCTTACTGACGTTCTAAATAACACCTATATTTGCAATATACTTTGCAAACAACCCATTACTCCAGTGTACATTCAGTTAGCAACACAAAATAAATATTAAAACATTTGGGAAAACAATCTAGTTCTGCCTAATAGAATGTTTTGCTGTGGCCGGGCTCAGTGACCCAGCTGCGAGGCTTTGGGAGGCTGAGGTGAGTGTATTGCCTGAGCCCGCGGGTTCAAGACCCACCCGGGCAACTTGGTGAGACCGCATCTCTACAATAAATAAAAAAAAATTAGCCAGGCATGGTGGCGCACACCTGTGGTTCCAGCTACCTGGAAGGCTGAGGCAGAAGGATCGCCAGAGCCCAGCAGGCCGAGGCTGCGGTGGGCGGGAGTGTGCCACTGTACTCCAGTCTGGGCGACAGAGTGAGACTCCAACTCAAAAAAAAAAAAAAAAGAATGTTTTGCTGTGGCTACTAACTTTTGTTTTCAATATTCTCATCATTGGTAGAAATGACTGCTGAATTTGTAGTGTTCAGACTTTCATCTGAATAAGCAAATGTAATTCTGTATAATATCCCAAATACAATACACATTATATGCTTCTTTAGAGAACAATAATTATAAAATTTCTGCCTATAATAAGTAAACCTGCAATTGTCTAACATTGAAATGCTTCAGTGAATAAAACTGATTGAAATCAGAAATTTTATCACTTTCAAGTCATGCATTTTCAATAATGATAGGATTTCGCGTACACCAAACTGTAAAGGACATTTATGTTTTGTCTGGATATGAACTCAGTATCTACAGCAATCTTTAAAATTAGAAGAAAATACAAGAAATGATCCATAGTTGACAAAGATTATAGCACAAAACTATCTAATGCCAAGTTCTATGGCAGAAAAATGATACAGATTGAAAATGCATTGATTTCTTATCTAATTTTGTACAGGACGCTTTTATATAGCCCTTTAATGTCTGTTTCTTGCTTAAGCTGATATGTTTTTATAAATGTGAATAGCTTTTCTATCTAGTTTAAGTTGTGTTAATACTTGGGGTTCATATTTTCCTCTATACAAATCTATGAAAGTACACATTTTTGTTCAAACTCATTTGAACCATCTTATCTGAAAATCTTATTGGAAGATGTATAAGAAGGGCATGGCAACACTGTACTGTATGTCTTTTTCTTTCTTTTGAGTCAGTCTCACTCTGTCGCCCAGGCTGGAGTGCAGTGGCATGCTAACAGTCATCCCCACATCGACCTGCTGGGCTCCGGTGATCCTTCTGTCTCAGCCTTCCAAGTAGCCAGAATTACAGGCACGTAAATGGAAAAACATCATGCTCACATTTGGCTCAATAAAGAATATTAATGGTAATGATCTGAATCCCTAAATCTCCATAACTTATGAAGAGGAAGTAAACAAATGCTATACTTGTAAAATATTTTGATTGTGCCAAAGACTGCTTTGATCAGATGTATTCATTGGTTCACACAGCAGGAAAAAAGGTTCAAATACTCTCCAAAACCTCCAACAACTTAATAAATTGAGTTTGTTCAGCACCCAGAGCACAAAAAAAAGCTAAAGTTAAAAATCAAGATTAAAAAAAACTCTGCTTTGGTTTCATGCAAACATGAACACATTCCTTCTTTGGGTAGTTCACAACACTTCTGGTGTGCAGCAACAAAGAGCTAATATTTATAAATGAGGTCACTCTGGGTGCTGCACAAACCCAATTTATTAAGTTGTTGGAGGTTTTGGAGAGTATGTGAACCTTTTTTCCTGCTATGTGAACCAATGAATAAATCTGATCAAAGCAGTCTTTGGCACAATCAAAATATTTTGCAAGTATGGTACTTGTTTACTTCCTCTCCATAAGTTATGAAGATTTAGGGATTCAGATCATTGCCATTAAAAATTCTTTATTGAGCCAAATGTTTTCTACCAGCCTGCAAAATGCATTCATGCCACACTTCAAAACAGGTAGAAGTTTTCTGCATATAAAATATAAATTTGAGACAAAAGCCAGATTCCCTACAATCATCAAAATTTTGCAAACTTCTCTAATCACATTGTATATTGAATTCTTCCACTGTTTCATTTTGTACTTTATTTGCCATTGACTCACTCTATACTTTTTAAAATCAACAATTAAGGAAGTCCTAGCCGAGCAATCAAGAAAGAAAAAAGAAATAAAGGGTATCCAAACTGGAAAAGAAAAATCAAACTACTCTTATAACTGATGGACTCTTATAACTAGAGAATCCTAAAAACTCCCCCAAAAGACGCCTGGAATTGATAAGTTAATTCAGTAAAGTTTCAGGATACAAAATCAACACACACAAATCAGTAACGCTGCTATACACCAATAGCGAGCAAGCTGAGAATCAAAGCAATAATTCAATCCCATTTACAACATCAGCCAACAAGCTAAAATACTTAGGAATATATGTATCCAAGGAGGTAAAAGATCTCTACAAAGAGATCTACAAAACTCTGATGAAAGAAATTGTAGAGGGCACAAACAAATGGAGAAACATCATGCTCATGGGTTGGAAGAATCATCATTGTGAAAATGACCATATTACATAAAGTAATCTACAGACTGAATGCAATCCTTATCACACTACCAACATCTTTTTTCACAGAATTAGATAAGACAATCCTAAAATTCATATGGAACCAAAAAAGAGCCTGAATAGCCAAAATAATCCTAAGCAAAAAGAACAAAGGCAGAGGCATCATGTTGCCTGTCTTCAAATTATACTACAAAGCTATAGTAACCAAAACAGCATGGTACTGGTATGAAAGCAGACACATGGACCAATGGAACAAAATGGAGAATCCAGAAATAAACCTAAATATCTATAACCAGCTGATCTTTGACAAAGCAGGCAAAAACATACCATGGGGAGAGGAAATCCTATTCAACAAATGATGCTGGGAAAATTGGATAGCTACATGCAAAAAAAATGAAACTTGATCCCTACCTCTCCTTATATAAAAAAAAAATTAACTTAAGATGGATTAAAGGCTTAAGTGTCAAACCTGAAATTATTAAAATCTTAGAAGAAAACCTAGGAAAAATTCCTCTGAACATCGGCCTAGGCAAAGAACTCAGGCCTAAAACCCCAAAAGCAAATGCAACAAAAACAAAAATAAGCAAGTGGGACCAATTAAACTAAAAAGCTCTGCACAGCAAAATAAATAATCAACAGAGCAAATGGGCAACCTACAGAATGGGAGAAGATATTCACAAACTATAGAACTGACAAAGAACTAATATCAAGAATCTATAAGGAACTCAAACAAATCTGCAAGAAAAAAGAAAACGATCCCATTAAAAAGTAAGCAAACAACATGAACAGACTTCTCTCAAAAGAAGACATGCAAATGGCCAAAAACATGAAAAAATGTTCAACATCACTCATCATCAGAGAAATGCAAATTGAAACCACAATGAGATACCACCTTATACTAGTCAGAATGGCCATTATTAAAAAAAAAATGGAAATGGGTGCTGGCACAGATTCCATAAAAAGGGAACTCTTATATACTGTTGGTGGGAGTGTAGATTAGTACAACCTCTATGGAAAACAGTACAGAGATTAACCAAAGTACTAAACATAGATAGATGATTTATCATTTGATCCAACAATCCCACTATTAGGTATCCACCATAAGAAACAGAGGTCATTCTATAAAAAAGATACCTGCACCCGCATGTTCATTGCAGCACAATTCACAATTGCAAAAATATAAAATCAACCTAAATGCCCATCAACCAATGAGTGGATAATGAAAATGTGGTATATATACACACACATATACATATACACACACAATGGAATACTACTCAGCTGTCAAAAAGAATAAAATGTCTTTTGCAACAACTTAAATGAAATTGGAGAACATCATCCTAAGTGAATTCACTCGGGAACAGAAAACCAAACAACGCACATTCTCACTCATAAGTGGAAGCTAAACTAAGGACTTGCAGAGTCATAGAGAATGGTATAGCAGACACTGGTGACTCGGAATGCGGAGGGGGGAAGGAGTGGGGGGACAAAAAAAATTGCCTCTTGGATACAACATGCACAAGTGGGGGTGGTTGGTACTCAAAGCCCAGACCAAAAACTATTTGTATCCCCCAAAGCAATTAAAATTTAAAAAAAAAATAGGAGGAAGAACAGTGGAGAAAATGTCATCAACGAAGGGATCAATCCCAGTTAAGTATAAAGGCTAATTGTAATGAAATGAAGGACCTACAGCAGAGTCAAAGGATAGGTCTGCTGTAGAGAAATAAGTCCAAGGTCACAAAGGATAAAATGCAAAATAGATAACAATGGGGGCGGAAGTCAGGAAAGTAAAATTCTGAGCTACTCTTCCACCTTCTCTTCTGAGGTCTTCTTGAGCAAAAACCCAGACAGATTGAATCCTACCTCAGTGACAAAGTTCCCATGACCACTTCCATGTTGTCGGTGGGAACATAAATTAGTACTATCATCAAGAACCTTAGAAATGTGCAAAAACTTTGATCCCTGCTGGATGAATTCTAAAAGCCCATCCAATTCTTAAAAAATCTATCTTAAGGAAACACTTCTAAAGAAAAGAAACAACATTAAGCGCAAAGATGTCGTTTAAGGATTTTCTACGGCAAACAAATGGAAAGAATAACACAGTAGACCCATTAAGTACGTTACTCTTCACAAAGAAATAGAGCCACTTAAAACACTCTTGTCAAGGGCTAAAAAAAAAAATGTGTATGATGAGTTAAAATGCATTATGATCAGACTATGTCCAAAAAGCAAATAAGTTAAAACTATACCTAGGCAAAAAGTAAAATGTGTGCACGTTGTTTTTTCCTTTCAGTGGTAGAGAAACATTTCTACATCTTCTCTGTGTGTATTTGTCTGTAAAGAACATATATTACTTTGGCAATGAAGACAAATCTGACAAATTTTACTTTTAAATAAATAAACCAGATAACCTTCTATAAAAAGTTAAATGAGGACAAAGCCCAAAGAAAGAAATAGAGCGACGAAGTGATTATTTTCTCCTTCTTTCACTCGCTAAATATAATACTGAAATGTTGATCCAGCCGCTGGCTTTTCCTGCTTCTAATGAGGGGCCTGCCACAACTCTCTATATTGGGATCTTTATTATTCAGTGCAGGCTAGCGTTCAAAGCTCAGTTGGCAGAGTGGATTAAACAAGGAGGCTGCACACATTCCTCAGTTTATCAGCAAATCCACAGTGACATGCATTTTCTCTATTTCCTCCACTCATGAATACTAAAATTTCAGCTGTGCAAGTCTCTATTACATCTGTGCTGTGGGCTAAGCAGCCATCTTTATGACCCCTCCTGATGGTGGGTAAGCAGCTCGGCTTCACCGCACTCTACTGTTTACTAGGAAGTATGGTGGGTCAGCCAAGAGCCAAGAGTTACATGAGCAATTTCTTTGAATAATTATTAAGAGGGGATGTGGGGATATGAGTAGATGAAAGAAAAACTAAATTTTATCTCTTCCTAGTGAAAGGAGGCCAGCTGAGCCACAATTTTGACATCAAAGTCAGTGACTATTTTTAAAAGCTGAAAATTCCAAGCAGTGATGGGATTCACTTGGTAACTTTTTTTTGAACAGAAAAGCTTAACTTTGGCAAATGGAAACCATATCCCTCTTTATTTATTCTAGCCATCCTCCTTTCCCCATTCCTTTTGAAAAGCCCTTTGGGACTAAGTTATGCTGTCAAAATATAGCATTTATCCGACCATATCAGACCATAATCAGTTTCCTTCGGTTGGGGGTCATTTCATTTGTTCAAAAACACTAATTTTAGAACCAGGGCAGAGATATTTGGTTGACTTTTTGTTTGTTGTTTGCTCTTGTGCAGCTGACCCAGAAAGCCCTTATCTATGCTATTAAAAAGCATTACTCTATAATTCGGAAACTAGAATGCCAGTGGTTATAGTGCTTACTTGTTATTTAGTTGTAACCTCTCAGAGCAAGCAGACAATTAACACAAAGGAAAAATTAACAGATATTCCCTATAAAGGAATATTTTATACCTCTTCATATAGTGCCTGTCTACATGGGTGCGCAAAAAACATTTAGTGAGTATATGATAGGTGTCTTGTTTTGTCTTAAAATCATTTTATAAAGAAGAACCATGTCTTATAAATTCCTTTGTCTCTTCCAGCACAAAGCAGTCATGGCTTCATAATAGGTAGCTAATCAATATTCTTAGGTAAATAAGCAAAAGATGAGCTTTAAAGCAAACATGCAAACCCTGCTAAGCAAGTTTTATGCAAGCTACCCAAGAATATTTTTACCTCCACATTCCTCTGATATCCAATTGATTCTCATAGACTGATAGCCAATCCTTCTTTCCCTTTTGAAATTCATCAGATACTATGACTCCCCACTTACACCAGTTTAAATTGAATTTGAACTAAGTATGAATAATTAAAAATTATGACACATAATAAGCCCCTCCCATCCCCCCTTTTGTGAAACCTCACTTACTGTAATATACACACCCTGCCACCCCTGAAAGGAAGCACATTAACCCCAAGACAATATCGAACCACCACATATTAAAGGAATCAATAATCACTTTACATTGGGATTTGACCAGAAACAAGGTAACTGCTCCTTTTCAAATCTAATTTTTTTAGAAAAGGATAGTAATTAAAAAAAAAAAAAGCCGATTGTACAGACCTTCAAAGTATGTCTGAAGCTTCCCAAAGCAATTTGTCTGTGAGAGAGACAATAAATGTGGCACCATATAAATATACAGCACAATGCATTCAAGTAACATATAGAATCATTCAGAGCAGCGTGTAATTTCTCAGGACTCTGAGAAAACTGACAAGCTCACAGACGGCAGAGGGGAAGGCTGGGTAGAATGATCATAGACATGCAGCTCTCCATCTTCACCAACATGCTGGGCATGTCACTCTTCCTGCTTGTTATTCCCTACCACTACATGGCAGTCAACAACCCAAAAGCAGGAGTGAAACTAGCATGCTCCCCAGGGTTCCAAGACATAGTCTGAGGCAAGATGGAGAGTGTGAGGGGTCTTCACACTTCACCTCATCCCTTCTGTCCATCACAACATACAAAGCAACTACACCTGGATTTTTCCAAACAACTTTATTTCCTTAAAGTCTTTCCTAACCCTATGGAACAAGAAGCTGCCACCAAATAATGCCCAGTATAGGGGCTACTTTCTTTTTATTCCTTCCCCTAATATAAAAATATAGATATTAAAAAAAAAAAAGAAAACTGACAAGCTAAATAACTTAGTTATCAATGCTATATTGAAAAATCTGAGCAAAGGTTACCCATCAGTAAGAAGCAGAATTGGGGGCTTCCAGGCAAGATGGCAACAGACTTGATCGAACTGTGAGAGTCTCTGCAAACATGAGTGTCCATAAAGACTCTCTGCATGAGTGGGTGTGTGCTAGTGGGTGAGTGAAAGTCTGAATGAGGGGAGACTCAGGTTCATGCACCCAGGGCTCTCCTCCAGAGGTGACTGCAACCCACCACCGCCCTGAGACTGGAAACCCAGGTGTGCAGGAGCATCTGTCATTCTGGGGGCTCTCTTGAGAGGAGGCAGCAGAGACAGTCTCCCCTTACCACCTGCCATGCCATCACCTGCAGTAGCAGACTGGGCACAAGCAGGAAGAGACAGGTCATGGAAATCTGGAATAAAGCTCCACCAGTGACAAGATGCCAACAGATGCCATCTTCTCAGTCCCATGACCTGGCAGAGATCTGCATTGCCCTGTCCAGCTCCACTCAGCCTCCAACTTGAGACCCAGAGGCTATCTTCTTATCAGACTTGGAGAGACAGATGCTTCTCCCTCACACTGGAATAGGCACGAACACACCTCAGATCTGAGTGGAAGAATTGACAGCAGCAGCAGCAGCAAGGAGGGTGAGTTCAGATCTAATTCATTCTCCTCACACAGTAGTCCATGAGGCATCTGACCCATGCTGACAGCAACCCTATCAGCCTGCACTGAGAGCGGAGGGAAGGGGCTGGAGATCAGAGCTGCTCCCTAAGGTGGAAGCCTGAAATGAACCTGGAACTACAGAAATGGCCACAGAGAGGTTTTTTTTTTTTTTTGCTTTTTGCTTGTTTTTTGTTTGAGTTTTAGGTTTTTTATTAACTCTTTGTTTTTTTTTTTACATTTTTATACTTGATTTGTTTATATTATTTTAATGGTTTTTTTAATAGATTTTCTGTTTATGTATGAATATTTTTGAGCGAGAGTACACCAATGGGAGGTTTGTTTGTTTGTATGATTGTCTGGTTTTGTATTGTTTTTTTCTGTATTTGTTTGTCTGCTTATTCATTAGTTGGTAGGCCTGTCTGTTGTCCCTCCTTTTTGTCTCTCTCTCCACCTCCCATTCATCTTCCTCTTTCCTTTTTCCATTATATTCCCTTTTCTTACCTCATTTTGGTTTCAGGGAGCAAACAGTCATACCCACTGCATGGATGCCCACACACCTGTCAGTGGATATTAGGAACTGCATTTAGTTTCTGAATCACAGCTCCCCCTTAATTAAATCTCAAAATTGCAAAAAGCACAAGTCCCCACCTCCAATCCAACTGCAGAATTGAACAAAACCAAAGGATCTACATAAGGAAAAATAGGAGATTGAGCAAACAGAAATAAAAGCTATTCCCCCTTCACTGAACAACAGAATTAAAGAAGAGGTAAAAAATAAAGGGGGGGGGCACCTACACAAATGAAGAAAAATGAAAGGAAGAATATGAGTCTCACATAGACCCCTGGGAAGTAAGCCACTGAGAATACAGACTTCAGAACTCAAACAATGAAGAGCCTCCCCAGAATGGCTGGTCTCAAACCACAAACCCAGATATCAAGATTTTATAGAGACAGTAAAGAGAAATGAGGAGAGACAAGAAGAAAGAATGAAGGAGTTGGTAACCAAGATAACAGCAATAAAGAATACAGTGGATGAAATAAACAACAAACTGATAAGCATGGAAAGCAGAATTAACAAAGCAGAAGAAAGAATTCCAGAGCTTGAGGACCAAAATATGGAACTAACCCAAATGGTTAAAAACATAGAAAAGAAACTTTAAAAGATAGGGCAAAACTTCTAAGAGATGAGTGATTATTTCAAGAGGTCAAACCTAATATTAATAGAAATTCCTGAAGCAGATAGACAGAAATCACCCTGGAACAAACATTCCATGAAATTATCCAAGAAAACTTTCCTTATCTCATCAGTGACATGACCATTCAGACATGAGATTCAGAGAATCCCTGCAAGACAACAAATGAGAAGACCAACTCCTAGACACATAGTAATTCACCTACACAAAGTAAGTATAAAAGAAAAAATCCTAAGGATAGCAAGAGAGAAAGTTCAGACTATCTACTGGAGAAGATCAATTAGAATAGCAGCAGACTTATCTACAGAAAAACTTCAGGCTAGGAGAGCTTGGAGGTCAGTCTACAAGGTTCTCAAAGACAAACAATTTCAACCAAAATTACCTGCTCAGCTGAGATAAGTTTCATCAATGATGGAAAATTAAACTCCTTCCCAGACATTTAATCTCTAAGAGTTTACACTGCCTCCAGACCAGCTCTACAAGAAACACTTAAGAAAGTATTAAACACAGAAGAAAGGAAAAAAAGAACATCAATGCCCTTCTCAAGAATGCAGGAAAAAGATTGAAAACATACATGAATCAACCAAAAAAATCAAAAGAAAGACAACAAACAAATAAACAAACAGCAGCAACAACAACAAACTCTATAAGAACCTCATGGCGAGATAAACTCTCATATCTCTATAATTAGCCTAAATGTGAATGGACTAAGTGCACCACTGAAAAGATACAGAATGGCAAATTGGATAAAATATCATAAGGCAACAATATATTGTCTCCAAGAGACTCATCTCACCAGAAAGGATACTCACAGACTCAAAGTAAGAGAATGGAAAACAAAATTTCAGGCAAACAGAACACAAAAGAAAGCAAGAGTTGCAATCTTAATATCAGATAAAATACCCTTTAAGTTATCAAAAATTTTAAAAGATACAGAAGGTCACTGTATAATAATAAAAGTTTCAATCCATCAACAAGAAATATTCATCCTATAAAAATATGCATCCAACATGGTAGCACTGACTTTCATAAAGCACCTTCTAGGTAAACTAAAAAAAGATATTGACTCTAACACTATTATAGCTGGGGACTCAAAACACTCCACTAACAACCCTAGACAGATCATCAAGACAAAAAGTCAACAAGGAGATCCAGAACCTCAACTTGATAAGGTTGATACCTACAGAACATTCCACCCAACATCCACAGAATTCACATTCTACTCATCACCACATGGAACGTACTCTAAGATGACCACATCCTCAGTCATAAATCAAGCATAACCAAATTCCATAAGACTGAAATTCTGCCATGCAACTTCTCAGATCACAGTGGAATAAAAATAAATATCAACAACAACAAGGTTCCCACAAACCCACAAAGACATGGACACTAAGCAGCATGCTGCTAAACAACTCCTGGACCAACACAGAAATCAAAACAGAGATACCTGGAAACAAATAAAGATGAAGAAACATCTACCAAAATCTCTGAGATGTCATGGAATCAGCACTAAGAGGGAAATTCATACTGCTACGAATACACATGAAGAAGATGGAAAGATCACAAGTTAACAGCCTAACAAATCACCCAAGGAACCTAGAAAAATAAGACCACCAAAACCCTAACTTCCACAGAAGAATTCAGATCACCAAAATAAAAGCCCAAATTCGGGACATAGAAGACAAAAAGATAATACAAAAAGTCAATGAAACCAAAAACTGGTTCTTTGAAAGCATAAACAAAATTGATGGACCTCTGGCTAGAATGACCAAGAAAAAGAGAGAAAAGCTAAAATAAACACAATCAGAAATGCAAAAGATGTCACAATTGACCCCAAGGAAATACAAAAGATCATCAGAGATTACTATGTACATCTGTATGGAAACAAACTTGAAATCCTAAAGGAAATGGAGGACTTTCTTACATCACACAACCTCCCCAGGTTTAAACAAGAAGAAATTGAGACCCTAAATAGATCAATAACAACCCAGGAAATCAACAATGTCATAAGAAAACTACCTACAAACAAAAGCCCTGGGTCAGATGACTTTCCAGCAGAATTCTACAAAACATACAAGGAGGAGTTGATACCAATCCTACTAAAAGTATTCCAGTCAATGGAGAATGATGAAACTCTCCCCAAATCATTTTATGAAGTTAACATCACATTGATATCCAAACCAACAAAGTAAAGATCCAACAAAGAAAGAGAACCATAAGCCAACATCCTTGATGAACATAGATGCTGAAATTCTCAACAAGATTCTAGCAAACCGGGTCAAACAACATATCTCAAAAATCACCCACCATGACCAAGTAGGCTTCATTCCCGGGATGCAGGTCTGGCTCAACATCTGCAAGACCATAAACATAATTAAATACATCAACAGATGTAAAGAAAAAAACCATGGTTATACCATTAGATGCAGAAAAAGCTTTTGATAAAATACAGCACCCCTTCTTGATAAAAACCCTCAAACATCTGGGCATAGATGGAACATATCTCAAAATAGTAAGGGCCATCTAGGAGAAACCCTCAGCCAACATACTTCTAAACAGACAGAAATTGGAACTATTCCCCCGGAAAACTGGAACAAGACAAGGATGCCCACTCTCGCCCCTCCTTTTCAACATAGTACTGGAAGTCCTAGCTAGAGCAACTAGACAAGAGAAGGAAATCAGGGTTATCTAAATAGGAAAAAAGGAAGTTAAGTTATCCCTCTTTGCATACTACATGATTCTATACCTCGAAAACTCAAGAGAATCTGTCAAAAACTTACTTGCACTGATAAAGGACTTTGGCAAAATCTCAGGGTATAAAATAAATGTGCAAAAGTCAATTGCATTCCTATACACCAACAAACAAACACAAACCCAAATAAAATCCCATCCACAATAGTCACACAAAAAATGAAATACCTTGGCATCTTCCTAACCAGAGAAGGCAAAGACCTTTATAATGAAAACGACAAAAAACTACTCAAAGAAATCAAAGATGACACAAACAAATGGAAAAATATTCCATGCTCATGGATTGGAAGAATCAACATTGTTAAGATGCCCATCCAACCCAAGGCAATCAACAGATTTAACGTAGTACCCATTAAATTACCAGCAGCATTCTTCTCAGACCTAGGAACAACAATACAGATTCATATGGAAACATAAATGACCACAGATAGCCAAAAGAAATCATCAGAGAAAAAAAAAGTGGGAGGCATCATGCTCTTAGACTTTAAGCTTTATTATAAAGCTACAATAATCAAAGCAGCCTGGTACTGGTACAAGAACAGGCATATAGACCAATGGAACAAGATAGAGATTCCACAAGCAATACCTCAATTTTTCAACCAACTCATACTCCACAAAGCCTCCACCATCAACCAACCACTAGGGAGAGGAGAACCTATTCAGTAAATGGTGCTGGGAAAACTGACTGACTGCATGCAGAAGATTAAAACAAAACACTTACCTGTCACTATACACAAAAATCAACTCTAAATGAATCAAAGACCTAAACGTAAAACCTCAAATCATAAAAACCTTAGAAAATGCAGGAGACATTTTTATGGAAATTGGAACTGGCAGCCAATTCCTAATCAAAACCCTAGTGCCCATGCCGTAAGAGATAAGATAGACAAGTGGGAATTCATCAAACTGACAAGCTTCTGCAAAGCCAAAGAAACCATTGAGAGAGCAGAGAGACAGCCCACAGACTGAGAGAAAATATTTGTCAGCTGTATATCTGACAAAGGCCTAACATCTAGGATCTACAAGGAACTTAAACGTGCCGAAAAGAAATAAACAAACAGTCCCATTACAAAGTAGGCAAAAGATATGAATAGACACTTCTCAAAAGAAGACATATGAGCAGCCAACAGATATATGAAAAAATTCTCTGCCTTGCCGGAGTCCTGCTCCCGCAAAGTCGAGGGGTTCCCAAAGGTGGAGACGGCGTCGGCGTTTGGGGGGAAAAGAGAGAAAAGGGGGAAAGAGAGAGAGGGAGAGAAAGAGAGAAACTGGACACCTGATATGAGGATGAAG
>CAUYQG010047082.1:0-15207 GCA_963574415.1 Tarsius wallacei | reverse complement strand
AGCTGGAACTATATGTATGCACCACTACGCCCAGATAATTTTTTGATTTATTGTAGAGACAAGTTCTCACTAGGTTGCTCAGGCTGATCTCGAACCCTGAGCTCAGGCAATCCTCTCACATCCACCTCCCAAAGTGCTGGGGATTACATGCATGAGCCACTGCACCTCACTTAAAGATTTTTTTAAAATGAGCACCCTAAAACTAAAATACATAGCACTTAGAATTAATAATTTAAAAATGTACCAAAAAGCTAATTGTTGCCAAGAACAAAATTAATACCTTAGCCAATAAAGAGAATAAATATTGGTAAAATAAACAGCGAAAATAAAGATTTGGAATTACTTATAGAGAAAACTATGATATAGAGAGTAGAACTATAAAAGTTGTTGTAAAATTGTAACTTTCCCCTATAATAAAAAAACGAGGAGGTAAAAAATGAAAGCAATTATACTTGGTAGCATTTCTTTTTATTGAATTTGCAGAGATTTGTTTTCCAGTCTAACAACTGCTCTATTCTGGTGACTGTTTCATGTGTTAAAGAGAAGAATGTGCACTCTTCAGAGGCTGAATAAAAATGTCTGTAAATGTCTATATGATGCAATAGTATAGATTAATCCCACTTAATTAATCCCTCAAAATGTTTATTGTTTTGGTTTTCTGTCTAAATGATATGTTCAACGTTGAGAGTGGAGTGTTGAAGTTCTGAACCATATATTGTATTGGGGTCTACCTCTCTTTAGTGCTAATAAATTGTTTTATATATCTGGGTGCTTTAGTTTTGGTACATATATATTTGCAAATGCTGTAGTCTCTTGCAGAATTGACCCTTTTATCATTATACGATGACTTTTTGGTCTCTTTTTTACAGTTTTCATCTTGAATTGTATTTGATCTTATGTAAGCATAGCTACTCCTACTCCTGTTTGATTTATATTTTCATAGAGTATTTATTTTCAGTATGTTGCATGTTCTCACTTATATGTGGTAGCTATAAAAATTGATCTCAGGGAGGTAGCGAATAGAATGGTGATTGCCAGAGGTGGAAAGTATGATGGGATAAGGATAAAGAGAGACTGGTTATTGGGACTAAACATACAGTTAGATAGGATGAACAAAATCTAATGTTTGGTAGCACGATGGGATGATAATAGTCAACAATAATTTATTGTATATTCAAGATAACTAGAAGACTAGATTTGGAATCTTTTCAGCACAAATAAATAATAAACGTTTGAGGTGATAGATATCCCAGTTATCCATATTTGATCATTACACACTGCTTATATAAAAATATCATATGTATTCTATAAATATATGTATTTATTTGTTATGTATCTATAACAAATAAAAAGAAAAAGAGAACAACTAAGAAAGTAAATGGTAAAGAAAACACAATCAATTAAAAATAAAAAAAGAATTTTATGTGGGAAGATTAATGAAACACCTCACATCAAAATAAACACACAAATACACATGATGCAAACACACCAAAACTTGTATGGAAAAATTAATTTAAAATAAACTGTATAGGATTTTTTAAATATATAGGAAAAGACTCATAAATTCCACACATTTCCAAGATATTATTGAGTTGTGAGACTATAAGAAACATTTGTAGATAGTTTCTTATAGTCTTACAATTCAGAAAGCACGCAATCCATGTATTCTATCTGAACAAAATAATGCAAAAGCATTCTAACTAAACAATATCTGGGAAAAGATAACAGTTTTCAATATAAGGAACAATAAAGAAGCAGTAATAAACAAAACCCACACTGAAATGTCTTGGAAAATGCAATACAGTTAAGAAACCAAAAGCACTGTATTTCCATCTTAAATTTAAAACAAATTTAAAAATATTCAGCAATTACTATATTATAAATTTGAAATGTAAGAGATATGAAACAATGAGATCTGTAAGCAATGAATCAAAAATTCATAAAATAAAATGTAAATATAATTTATTTATAAAAATTTCATTTATAGTAATACATTCTACAAAGGAAGAAGGCAGTCAATAAGCTGAGTAGAATGTTTGCCAAATGAATAAGAATAAAAACCTAAGAAAAATAAAAGCTTAAGAGAGGCAACTCAATTCCATTTGAATAGTTAGTAAACCTCTGATAAAATACTGCCCATTAATAAAAACCAATAAAATACATATTAAAGCAACTATAAATACTTCTCAACTATTAATTGGTCACAACAAATAAATGAAAATACTTATTTTTTAAGAATGTAGAGAATAGAAATGTTTTGCATTGTTGTAAAAGTGAAAACTGGTATAAAATCTTTAAAGTAAAAAATTTTTCAGTATGTTACACACCTGATTGTTTTGTTATTCATAACCCATCAATTTCACAGATACCAGGAAGGCACAACCAAAGGTACCCATAAACAGCTTTTCTGCTGTTGTTAATATAAAATCAATGAAGCAACCTAAATTTTCATTACTACAAATAAGGGGGAGCGACAATAAATGAGATGTATTTATTTGATAGCTACATATGCACTTAAAATAAATGAACCCATTTTCCTCAAAAAATAATATTACGCAAAATGTTGAATGACACACCAAAAAACTACAATCACCTACTATAAAACAAAACACATCTAATGCTCACAACTTCTGGGCGATATGAGGACAGGGTTGGTAGTTCTGTTAATCTTGGTCAGTGTTGCATAATTGTCTGGGATTCAGCAAGATGTTGGCTGATCTAGGATTAGATAAATTGGACACCTTGGCTGTGCTCCATGTATCTCTATCTTTCAGTAAGGTAGGCCAAGAATATTTTCATGAGCGTGGCAATCAAGATGGCAATCAGAAAAATATGAGTTTCTTCAAGCCTTTATTTAAGTCAGCCACCATCTCTTTGGTAAGACGTCAATGTAAACTGAATAACCACAGGATGGATTACATAATTTGTGGGGCCCCAGGTAAGATAAAAATGCAGGACTAATTATTTAAAATTATTAATAATCTCAATACAGAAGTAATAGAGTAAGCTAGTTGTAGGGCCATTCTAACTATGGTGTCCTGTGGGATATCATACCCATGAAGTAGACCTTGCACAGTTAAACTCTGATCCAATGGCTGGAGTTGGGAGGCCAGGGGAGTTGCATATGCTCCACACCTTGATAGTAAGAACTTGAAAGTTACATGGCACAGAGTGAAAATACAGGTAAGAGTAAATAATTGGGGTCACTTTCATGGTCAACCACGTTAAGATAAATAAATTTATGATAGAAAATATAGTACTGTACCACTTATGTCTATCTAAAATAACACTCAAGACATTATAATTTTTATAAATCTTTTTGTATATGGAAGAGTAAAAAATAAAAATATAACAGAAGAAAATGTATAATATTCTGCAGGCTGTGGTTACACTTGCAGAAGGACAGCAGCAAATAGGTCTGGGAAGAAGAATAATGGTATTTCACTATTATCTGCCACATACACTTTTGTTTCAAATATGCAAGCAAAATGTTTATATGTGCACCATTCATCGTAAGAACCTAATTGTATAAATTATTCTAATTTTCCTTTATCAGTTTTAAAGATTCAAAAGTAAAAAAGCTAACATAAAAATATTCAGAAAACTATATGAAGAGGTAAACCTCATACAGGAAAATCTAAATAGCCAATAAATGTTTTCAGAAATTATTAGGCAAATACAAACTGAAATTAAACTAAGATAAAATTTCTTAGCATATCAAGAGTGTTTCTGGATATTTGAATTGGTACTATCTTTTAAAAAAGTACATGCAATATTTCTCAAAATTTTAGTATACTATAAATAAGGGTAACAAATAATGCCTGTCTCAGAGGTTGTTGTGAAAAATAGATCAAATAGTACGTATAAATTACTAATAAGAATGCCTGACAAATTATACGAGCGTGTACTTCACAAACATTACTTTTGTTGTTATTTATTATTGTTGTTATTATTGTTAATGCTTGATCCAGAAACTCACTTCTTGATACCAAGTCTATAAAACAAAAGCTTTAATATATAAGAAGATACATACAAGGATGTTTACTGCAGGATTCCCTAGTGGTAATTCCTGGAAACCTTATTACCTGTCAATATCATATACTATGGAATGTTAAATACTATTAAAGAATGAGTTGACATATGAGCCAAGAGAAAGCCAGTGAAACTATGCATCATTCAAAGCACTGAATGCATTTTTGAAAAACAAACAGGAAAACTTTTTTGTTGGTTCCAAAATGTTTTATGGAAAGGACAAAAGGAATTGAATAGAAAATTATGGAAAGATATATATATATATATAAAATGTAGTTATATTCACATATATATGATTAATAACATTGGTTTCCTCACAGAATAAATGTAGAAAAGAGTGAATTTAAGAGATTCAATAGATTTATAGTAGCACAGTAAGAAAAACATTATTGTGTCTTAAAAGAAAAATCTGAGGCATGATAACATTTTAAAAAATTTGAACAATTCATGAATTTGGGACCATCAAGTCAAAATAGGTCTAATACTTTAATTGATAAGGTGTTAAAGGCAAGTATTTATTGGGTGAATATCAAAGTAAAACAAATAAATTATTAGATAGTTCACAGTTATAAAATTTTCTTTGTTGGGTTACCTTGTTAAAATGTCCCTGACCACGTAATTAAATGTTATTTGTATTTAGTTTTTGATTGGCTGAGGTTAAATTTTGTATTTCTCTAACACAAGCATTTAACAGGAATAACCCTAGTTAAGTTTTGCTTGTGTTTGCCATTCAAGCAAGGTTAAAACTAACTGGTTGTATGGCCTAGCTGGTTTTATTTCTTCAGGGATTTTTCAGGCCTGGTCTTCATTTTAAATTGGCTTTAGCATGTATAATATCAAGTAAAATATTTGAAATAATATAAACATGTAAAATGATATGACAAATAAAAAATTATACCTATACAAATAAAAATTGTACTATTTATTGCTATATTTGTAGTTTTATTTTAAGAAGTAGTGTTTTTTTATCTGAAATAAGTTAATATTTATATCATTAAATTAAAATTCAGCTAGATTATTCAACTTAAAATGTCAAAATGACTTATATTTCAAGACTAAGATGGATCACAGAGAAGATACAACATGTTAAATAAATAAAATACAGTATTCTGGCTCTTTTAAAAGTTGAATTTAGGGTGGTGATTGTAAACATTTAGGATACAGAAAACAACTGAATTTTTAAAAATGTTCACTTACTGTTGTTCAAGAAGGAAAGTGTATGTTTCCCCCTCAATATTAATGGAATAAGTTGCCTGTAGGAAAATATTCAGAGATAAAGGAATTGTTAGAGAATCAAACTTCTTAAAAGTAAAATTTCATAATTCTTGAAATACAAACTATTTTGCATAAAGATAGATTATATCCTGCATGTATCAAAATTGGAATGTATAAAAGAATTAGTCATAATTAAATTTAAATAAAATCAAGGAGTCTAAGTCTATTTCAGATTAAGAACATCAGCATTTATTAAGTATCATTATTTGATTTGAATTGAAATAACATTATATTTAGAAATGCTGAGTAATAGTAGAAGAAATTTGAATGTTGTTACCTATGTTCTACTTTGCAGTTTCCAGCACAAATAAATTGAAAATCAAATAAGGTAGGACAGGTTCCCCATTAAGATTAAAAGAGTTGTCCCCTAGTTGCCAGAAGTACTAAGCAAACAATCTTCATCACCTCCCTCTTTTGACAACTGCCTCTGCTAGAGAGAGACACCTCAAACAAAGTCATAACCTTCTGGGGCAGCCCATATTTAATTGGAAGCCCCTTCACTGGAAGCTCAGATTTTTGTGTGACAAGCTTATGATCACAAGTTTCAATTCTTATAGTTTAATCCTTAAGATTACTTGCAGCACAAAATATATTTGAGATAATGAGAAGTTACTGTTTAACTAGGTTTTTTTCTTAGGACACTGTGCCTCAGTGCTTCTGGTAATTCCCTAATGCCTCTAAGACTTACTGTGCCAGTTATCCCATGTTCCACTGAGTGGGCATCTCTGGTATGCATGGTTGGTAGGAATTTGCTCAGGAAGGTTGTGTTCCATTAAGAAGGACATCTGAACGATTGACTACCAATTCCTCCTCATTTATCTAACTTCTACCTGCCTACAGAAGCATATCTATATGTAAGCAACGTGCTATGCTAGCTAGCCTACATTAGAAATCATGTTCTTTTCAGCAACATGGATTAAGCCTGGGGTCATTATTCTCATCAAATTAACACAGACACACAAAACTAAATACCATATGTCCTCACTTATAAATGGGATTTAAACACTGTGTGCACATGGAACAAACATGGGAACAGACACTGGAGATCTTATAGCAGGAAAGGGAGAGAGGCAAAAATTAAAAAACTACCCATTGGATATCATGCATATTATTAGGATAATGAAAATGGGCTTAAGAGAAGCCCAAAACTCACCATAATGCAATATATTCATGTATAAACCTGCACATGTACTAACTGAATCTAAAACAAAAGCCATATCCATCAATCTTACATAGTTACCTTTTTAATTTTAATTTTTAAGACATTTGGTGACGAAGAGTTCCTAAAATGTACTGTCTTGGTAAATGATCACAATACAACACAATATTAGTAACTATACTTCTCAGGCTGTACATTAGATCTTTAGATGTATTCATGCTTCATAATTATAACTTTGTATCATTTTATTCACATTTCACTTTTCCCCCTGCACCCTCCTCTCCCTAGTCAGTCCCATTATTTAACTTAGTGTCACAAATTCCACAGATAAATTGATATCATGCAGTAGTTTTCACTGAGTCTGGCTGTCATGTAGGATAATGTCCTCTGCTTTAATCCATGTCATCAAAAATGGTAGACTATGTTTCATTTTTAAGACTGAATAATATTCTATTGAGTGTGTATATATATAAATATATATTTTTATATATTATAATTTCTATATCCATTCATGTGTTGATGGACAGTTCAGTTATTTCCATATTTTGGATATTGTGAATAGTGTTGCAATGAACATGTGAGTACAGATATCTTTATGACTTAGTGATTTTATTGTAATATAATTTGAAATCAAGAAGTGTAAAGTCCCAGGGTTCCCCCACCCCCCTCAAAATTGCTTTAACTGTTTTGGATCTTTTGCGGTTCAATGTGTATTTTAGAGTGTTTTTTTTTTTCCTGTTTCTGTTTCTGTTCTGTTTCTGTTTTCAGTGTACAAATCTCTCACCTCCTTAAATTTGTTGCTAAATATTTTATTTTTGATGCTATTGGAAATATAATTTTAAAATTTATCTTTCATCTACTTTATTATTAGTGTAGGGAAACACAGCTGATTTTGTTTTATGTTGATATTTATATACCGCAAAGTTACTGAATTTATTTCTTAAAGGATGTGCAAGATGGTCATCTGGGATACTCATGGCCTGGGTATGGCACTAAGCAGTGAGAGTTAAGGAGATGGGATGATGCAGGCAAAGTAAAACAATTCTTTCTACCATTTTTGTGCAGTTATTGCTGTGTATTCTGGGATTTGTAGTGTCAGGCATGTGAGGTTCATGTCTTATTCAGTTGCAGACTCTTGTTCCACTATGTTGCTAACTTCTGAGCTTTTTAAAGCTATTTTGTTTGCAGAATTACCTAATAATCGGTTTGTATAAAGGGACAAAACCTGAGATATCCTATTCTGCAGTCTTACTGATGTCTTCTAGAAGTGCTTGTTATTTTAATTATACTCTGAGCAATATTGGTATAATTACATCAGATTACTTTTGATGTTTTAATTTTAAAATTTTAACTTTCAATCTACTGAAGTTTAGTTTACTGTAATAAGTAGTTTTCTTTGTAATTTTCATGTTTATGTAAACTTTAGAAGTGCATCATAAAAAGTCAAAGCAAGTTGCAGTCTTCAGTGAATTACTAGTTTAAAGATTGCTTTTCCATTTATTTATTTCATGATGGGTTTTATAACAATATTTGTGTATATATGTATATGTATACACAAATATAGTTATAAACTGTACAAAAAGCAAACCACCTAATTACTTTTTAAAAAAATTGTTACAGAATAAAGCTATGTAATTTGCCTTCTCTATTTTGGGTTATCATGTAATTACATCAATGCATACCTATTTACTCAGAGCAGAAATCTGTACTTTAACAGTTTCTGTCTGTACTTTATTAATTATAACAATATATCTAAAAATAAGTGTTATGCACCAGAGCTAAGCACTTTATTAAAAACTTACTGAGTCTCACAATACACATATGAACTAGGATAACTTTATTATTATATCCATTTTATAGCTAGGAAAATTAGAGATACAAAAAAAGTTAATTATAACTTCTACTAGAATTACATCTAATAAGTGACAGAGACCAGGACGCATCATCTGCCTTTAACACATTTGAACATTTTCATGATTATCATATATACTAGTGCATCTTGTGTTTTAGGTATCTGTAGCCAAATTTTCTAATTAGTTCTAATAAGCTGTATTTACAATCTCTTATCATTCAATCTAAACAATTATATAGTCTTCAAGAAATAACTGGTTTATGTCTTAATTATTTTCTGTTTATTCTTCTTGATTTTCTAAGTTGTACATAATTGGATAAAATGAAAATAACAGACATCCCTGTCTTATTCTGAACCTAAAACTGAATGCTAAACTAAATGTTTAGAATTTTAATGCCTTAGTCTATCTATGCAGCTAAAATAAAATATCTGAAACTAATTTTAAAGAACAGAAATTTATTTCTCACATTTCTGGAGGATAATTAGTTCGAGATCAAGATACCAGCAAGTTTGATGTCTGTTGAGGGCTCTCTGCTTCCAAGATGACACCTTGTTAGTGTATCATTCAGAGGAGACAAACACTGTGTCCTCACATGGTGCTCACATGGGATGGAAGGGCAAAAACCAGGCTAATGGGCCAAATGCTGTGTGACACTTTTTGTTATAAGGGGCTAATATCATTCATGAGGAAAGAGCTTTCATGAGTTAACCATCTACGAAAGATCCTATTTCTTAATATTATTGCATAGGAATTAAGTTTCAGCATAAATCTTGGCTGGAACACAACATTCAAATCATAGTAATGATGGCTTATTTGTCATGGTACGGGTTTGCTGCTATTGTCATTGCTTAAATCCATTCAAATCACATTGAGGCTGTTCCCTTCTAAAGGTGTTATGCATGTAGTGATATGTATGTTTGTGAGTGTTATGCATGTAGTGATATTTATGTTTGTGGGTTGTGGGAGTCATTTTCTCAAATGCCTTTCATGGTTTTATTTTTTCTTCATGAGCACATAATTATTAATTTTTAAATATGGATACATTTATATGTTTTACAAATATGTTGGTATAGTGAATTATCTTAATTTCTCTAGTATTAACATATCTTTTCACAAACAGAAATGTACATTGTCAAAATTTTTTCTAATTATTTCTTATTTTTACTTTTAAAATATTTTAATAAGTGGAGAGACCTATAGTTTTCCTTTATTTTTTCTTTATATAAAATTACACTAATATCTTAAAATTATTTTTGGAGTATGTATTAACCTATCCTCTATTCCCTGAAAAGGAATACTTAACATCTTTTCTTGAATATTGTCTAAAATCTTTAAATCATGTTAGTTGAATTTGTAAGTAATGTAAATTAGAATTTCAAATACTTTCTTGATATAAGTATGATGAGATTATTTAATTTCTTCCTGAATAAAAATAAAAATTAAGTTAAAATTAAAAACAAATATCATGATGGCAGATTAATAACAAACAGTATCAATAATTGCAGAAATGGAATTTTATTACCATTCAGTCCTCATTTCTGGGGCTCTATGCATGCCAGTAAAAGTCAAGGTAACTATCAGTATTTTAACTGTGCTATATCAATATTAATTACCTTTCTAACTTTTTTTTATCATTTACTGAGAGAGAATTACTCAAATCTCTAATTTTAATTGTGAATTATTCTACATTTTTACAGTTACAATTTTTTAATTTTTCGATACACTTATTACATGGAATTTTTTCCTTTGACTTTTATGTCTTGATAAATTAAGCTATTTATCATTACAAGATGCCACTATTTATCCTGGGAATAGCTTTGTTCTGCAGTATACTTGGTGTGATGTTAATTTATCCACCCTAGCTTCCTTCTAGTTAGGATTTTAATAAGATACATTTCCATTCATGACTTACATTTATTTATTATTTCTTTTTCTTCCTTTTTGTTTATACAATTGGCATTTATTGAGAATCAACAATTTACATGATACTGGGTTATTACTATAGAAGGTGCAAGCACAATTAAATCAATGTAGTAGAAAAAAGGCAGAATAGGTAATAATATATAATAAATATATACAGGATTGTGCAATATTGTATAATATATGCCTATAAGCATATTCTTACACACAAAATTTGCTTACTGTGGGAGAATAGAGCAGAGAATGATGACTCACAGTAAGAGCAATATGGGAGTGCTTCAAGGTAAGTTTGCAACTTTGGTGAATTTTCCATGAAGGGTAGCATTTGAAATGAAGGAAAAGAATCTAGCCAGATAAATTGGAACAAAAACAGTCAGCAGACTGTCAACATGTATCATAAGTTTAACAATGTGGACATCTCTTTTTTATTTTGGATCTCCTTGCCTGGCCTCTCAAAGCCAATGTACTAGTATACAAACAAGTAATATTCTTTCACTGATTAATTTTGCAGCATCTAGAAACTGAAAAAACGAAGAGCACAAGCTGTTTGACTTTGACCAAGGCACCCAATTTCTCTGTGGCTCCATTCCATTCTTTAAATACAGAGATCATTATATCATTATGCCATATATCATTATATTGAGTGCACTGCCTACATGCTTGCTTTGTGCTCATGTGACCAGTGATTGGGGTCTGCTTATCAGTGAGAGCATGCAGTATTCACTTGTTTGTTTCTGTGATAGTTCAGAGTCTGATGGCATGACTTTTATTGACTTTTATTTAAGAGGCATATCTTGTGGCCCGTTTTCAATTTTTTAATTCCAATAGATAATCTCAAATTTTATTTGCAGTTCACAGCTGATTATGTCAGTGAAATTTGTTATGTTAGTGTATAAGCCCACTTTCTGGCTACTTGTTTTTGGCATATTGTGCTGTTCTTTCCTCCCTTTTAAAAATGTTTTCCTGTTCTTTTGGATTTGGATTGGACGTTTCAATACAAATTTATGGCAACAATGCATGCATATTTATACACATCCATACACGTGTGCCCACACACCTTGAATCTGTTTGTGTTTGTGTACGTACACACACATATTCTTTAACTTGGGCCACTGAGCATTAGTAGAAACAAAGCCACCCAGTAGGATTAGCACACTTAGCATACAGAGATTGCTAGATGTCATTCCACATTCTCCACCAATAGAAAACAGTCTCTCAAATTGAGAAATGGCTAAAATTCAATTTGATGAGAGAAATTGGGATAGTGAAAAAAAGGAAATAAACGGAAAATGTAAAAAAAAGGGGGGAGTGAAGGGAACATGTAGAAATTAAAAATCAGTAGATTTACACCAATTTAGGAATTTGAATTTGTAGTTAAAGGTGTTTCCAAGCGAAATTCTCCAGGTCCAGAGGGCATCGAGAGTAAATTCTAATACATATTTAAATTTGGAAAAAAATACTAATCTTACAGAAACTCAAGAAATACAGAATGAACACTTCCTGACTAATTTTATGAGGTAGTACAATCTAGATAGCTCAATAACACAACTTTATTCTAAGTAATAATCTAATGGCCAAAATGTCAACGCTCTGAACAAAATAATAAATCAAATTCAATGAGTATAAAATATAACATAAAAAGGTAGAATTTGTCCCAGAAACAGAAAACAGATTCACAACACCAGAAGAAAAAGTACACAAATAGACATAGACACACACACACAAACACCTATGAGTGTATCTATACCTGTCTAAAAATGTAAAAGTTTCCACAAACTAATAAAGGTAATTTACGATACCTACAACCAACATCATACATATTTTTCAAATATTGTGCTTTCCCTTACAGTAAAACAAAACAAATAAAAAAAAATTGACCAAACAACATAATCGATTGTTTGCTACTAAGCATCAGATGGGAGTTCCTAGCCAGTACCAAAAAGGAAAAACACAAAAAGGGCATAAAGTTTGGGGGAAAAAAACTGCCCTTATTTGTAAATAATGTAAGTTTAATAACTAAAATAAATTAAAAAGAACATAAAACTATTCTTATTAATTATAGTGATTTATCATTTGCAACATTGACATACACAGTTAAATATACAAAATTTATTTTTGTAAAGTGATCATTGAACAATTAAAAAATAAACTTTATAAACCCCATTTACCATAAGAAATCTGAACTGAGATACAGAATTTTTACAATAAAACCTACAAAATATAGCATAGAAAAAGTAAATAGTCAAAAAATAAATGGAAAAGATATACTAAGTTCATGAATTGGAAAGTTCAATATTATTGAACATTCATCTTAATCAGAAATGATATATATATTGAATAGCAGTCAATGTAAAATCCCAGCAAGCTCTTTGTAAATTTTGGCAAGATAATTTCCAATTTTATATATAAACGGAAATAATTAAAAAAATAATTCTTAAGAAGAAGAAAAAGGTAGGAAGATTTTAAGTATCAAATTTGAGAGCTTACTACCAAACAATGGTAACTAAGATAATGTTTCATTCATGTATAAATAATTATATCACTTAGATAGAATTGGGAGTTTAGAAATAAAGTCATAAAAATACTTTTTTTCTTCAATGGAGGTGTCTATTTAGATAAATGGTGAAAGGATAGAATTTTAAATAAATGGAGTTAAGTCTGTAGATACTCATATGATAATAAAATGACTGTTGATCCCTACCTCATACCACAAAACATTTAGAGATGATCACAGACATAAATATTGACACTACACTTATGTAGTTTCTGATAGAATATATATTAGAATAGTCCATGGTCTGGGGTTGGCAAATAATTATTAAGTAGAAGATAAACAGAATAGCTATAAAATAAGTATTTGATTAAGTGAATAACATCAAAATTTAAAACTGTTGCTCATCCTAAGACACCACCAAAAAGCTTAATAGGCAGTCCTAGACTGAAGAATGATATTTGAAATTCATATACAATTGGCTCATACATATTCAACAAGTAACTCATCATTGCTATTCATCATGGGATGCAAAATAATCCCAAAAAGATAGAAGAGGAATGAAATGAACAAATTGCAGATAATAATCATAACAAAAGATTGAGAATACCAAGTGTTATCAAAAATGCAAAACAAAACTCTCATACCCTGCTAGTGGAAGGGTTAATTTTATAACCAATTTAGGAAACAATATATGAGATTTTTATAAGTGTAAGTGTGCATTTCCCTATTAAAGACATGCACATGAAAGCACATATCAATGAAACACTTGTTACTGTATAGAAAATGTATTCATAATGTTAAAAAAAACTGGAGACAATGTCTATATGAATAATTGAATTTTTAGGATAGCATACAAATATAAAGTGTATGAAGTACCTGATACCTGAAAAACCATGAATAAATCTCAAAAACATTGGATTGAATGAAAGAAGCCAGACACACAAAAAAGTACTACTGTATGATCTATTTTATACGAAGCTCATTATGACAAAATAGTGAATTTGTATATTGTCAGAAAAAGGCAATAACATTCTGAGGAGTCTAATCTGGGTGAATGCACACAAAAGTTTAAATATGCAAAACATTTTCAGATACAGTCATTTAGATAAAATTATACACATTTGTCCAAGATAGGTATAGCCTGGAATGGGTGAAACGTAGGATTCAGCAAGGTTTTATTTTCTTTTTTTTTTTTACTTTTTTATTTTAAGGATGTGGGGTACAAGTCAGGATTAAGTACACAAGAGATCTACATGTAGGTAAAGTTTAAGCCTCCCACTGGACCTCACTTCCCCTGGTCTAAGATCAGGTACCCTTGGATGTTATGTCCCACTACTGCCGATCTCTCTTGTAGTTGTGATAAATGTTCAGGACCCACTTATGTGTGAGAACATGTGATGTTCAATTCTTTGTTTCAGTGATAGATCACTGAGTGTGATAGACTCTAAATCCATCCAAGCTGCTGCAAAGTCCATAATTGTGTCCTTCTTTATAACTGGGCAATACTTTATCGAGGATATGTACCATATTTTTTTTATAGTCTACTTTTGATGGAAAGCAAGGTTGGTCCCATGTTTTGCTATTGTGAATAGTACTGCAATAACATGTGTGTGCAGGTATCTTTTTTACAGAATGATTTGAGTCCCTCTGGGTATATTCCCCAAATGGGGGATTGCTAGGCCCTATGGAAGGTCAATTTCTACTTCTTTTAAAAATTGCCACACTGTTTTCCATAGAGGTTGAGCTAGTTTATACTCCACCAACAGTGTAGAATCGTTCCCTTTTCTCCACATCCTAGCCAGCATCTGTTTTTTTTTTAATTTAAATGATTGGTTATTCTTACTGGAGTTAGGTGGCATTCTTGATTATAACCTCAAAAGTGTATGCCATCACGGAAAGATGGACAAGTGGAGCCTCATCAAACTGAAAAGCTTTTGCAAAGGAAAAGAAACCATCAAGAGAGCAGAGAGACAACCCACAGAATCAGAAAAAATATTTGCTAACTGTATATCAGACACAAAGGTCTAAAATCCAGAATCTACAAGGAACTCAAATGAGCCAAAAGGAAAAAAAACAAACAGCCCTATTAAAAAGTGAACAAAAGACATGAATAGACACTTCTCAAAAGAAGACATAAGAACAGTCAACAGATTCATGAAAAAATTCTCAGTCTCACTAATCATCAGAGAAATGCAAAAGAATGCAAACTAGTGCAACCTCTCTGGAAGACAGTGTGGCAATTTCTGAAAGAACTAGAAATTGACCTTCCATACGACCCAGCAATTCTCCTACTGGAATATACCTGGAAGAACTCAAATCATTCTACAAAAAAATACCTGCACACGTATGTTTGTCGCAGCTCTATTCACAATAGCAAAAACATGGAACCAACCATGTTGCCCATCGAAGCTGGACTGGATAAAGAAAATGTGGTGTGTATACACAATGGAATATTATGCAGCCATAAAGAAGGA
>CAUYQG010047076.1:0-15992 GCA_963574415.1 Tarsius wallacei | reverse complement strand
ACTTTGGGAGGCCGAGGCAAGTGGATTGCCTGAGCCCATGAGTTCAAGACCCACCTGGGCAAATTGGCGAGACCTCGTGTCTACAATAAATCAAAAACTAGCCAGGGCGTTCTAGGCGAAGAATAGCATGTGCCAAGACAGCTTTTAGAAATAGTAAAATAGAGGCAGACAGATGACCTCAGCCTTCCAAGTAGCCGGAACTACAGGTGCGCGCTACCACCCTGGCTAGTTTTTGATTTATTGTAGACACGAGGTCTCGCCAATTTGCCCAGGTGGGTCTTGAACTCATGGGCTCAGGCAATCCACTTGCCTCGGCCTCCCAAAGTGCTGGGATTACAGACTGAGCCACTGAGCCAGGCCCAGAATGAGTATTTCTAACAAGTTCCAGGTGATGCTGATGCTGTAGGTCAGAGGAGCCACACTTTGGGAGCTACTGGTATAACCACTGAGGCGGTACCATCTCTCTCACTCCATCTCTACATGCACTGTGCCAGCCAGTCAAAGGGTGTTGGGAAACCAACACTTTATATGTGGCTATGATGTGGACTGTACCAGGTTCTTGAGGTGTGCTGTCATATGCAGTCCTTGTGACAGATAAGGAAACTGAGGTTTAGAAAGAGTCAAAGTTGAGCCAGGCATGGTGGCTCATGCTTATAATCCCAGCGCTTTGGAAGGCAGAGGTGAGAGGATTGTCTGAGCCCAGGGGTTCAGGACCAGCCTGGGCAACTTGGCAAGACCTTGTCTCCACAATAAATTAAAAAAATTAAGCCGGGCTCGGTGGTTCAGCCTGTAATCCCGCGTTTTGGGAGGCTGAGGTGAGTGGATTGCCTGAGCCCGTGGGTTCGAGACCCGCCTGGGCAACTTGTCGAGACCTTATCTCTACAATAAATCAAAAATTAGCTGGGCGTGGTAGCGCGCGCCTGTAGTTCCAGCTACTTGGAAGGCTGAGGTGGAAGGATCGCCGGAGCCCAGCAGGTCAAGGCTGCGGTGGCCGGGAGCGGCCACTGCACTCCAGTCTGGGTGACAGAGTGAGACTACAACTCAATAAATAAATAAATAGGAAAAAAATCAATATAGAAAAAAAAGAGAATCAAAATAGAAAAAAAAGACTGTTTTTGATGAAGGCAGAATTAAATAAGATAATCTCAGCAAAGTGCTGGTGTACTGGCAATGCTCAAGTATAGAGAACGATCTGTCTCTTATTTGTATAAGAAGGAGAATTTGTAAGAAGGTTCTGCCGGGTTTGCTTACCCTCGGCACCATTGACACCTGGGGTTCACCTGATTGTTGGGACGTCCTGTGCATTATAGGATGTCTAGCAGCATCTCTGGCCTTACCCCCCACAGTGAGACAACAAAAAGTGACATTATTAATTGTCCTGGGAGGGGTGGGGGGAGAAAAACTGCCCCTGTTGAGAACCATTGGCTTAAATAAAATAATTTTTAGAAATAAAATTGATAGGCTCATATTTTTTCTTACTTTTATAAACAAACAACTGGAAGGGTATGGCACCTTGGATTGTCGAATCTATTACAAGCATGAGTCATGGGCCGTGGGGAAAATTCACTGATTTAGTATACTCAATACACAGCTAGTGTGAGAAACAAAAACCGAGATTACGGAAAGGCGGACTCTAAATGTTTTCTAATTCTTTTGGAAGAATGAAAGCATAGAATTTATGCCACATGAGAGAGGAGTCAGCTCTCCCTGGAAATGGCGCAGTCCACACCCAGGGGACACAGTCTGCTATTCAACTCCCATACTTGAGGCCCTGTGACAGACTTTTGTTAATGTTTATGAAGAGACTTAATGCCCTTTGGTGTAAAAAATAAATCTAAATGAACATCACCAGCGGGATGGCACCATATCTCCCAAAACATATAATCTGTTTTTGGGGGTTGGTGAACTTTGCAAAATAAATCTCATTCAATGCCACACACTGTCTGCAGTATTTATCTCTGACGCCCTGGACTACTGAAATCCTTAACGCCTTATAGCTGACTTCAGCAAACAAATTTAACAACCTAGTTAAAACCAAATAGTTTTATGGAGATGCTGTAACTTCTTTTTTAAGTTATAGCAGGACAGATTTAGGAAGGCAGACAATAAAACTCTCGTGGTTGCTCATACACTATACGTCGCTGTGGAACATTAACGCAAGAACGCCAACCTAAGTGGCAGCCTGGGATGACTGGGCATTTAGAATTCAGAGTTCCTTTTGCTCAGTGCTCCTCTGTGCCAGAACAGAGGGCATTTCAATTTCTGGTTATACTGCACAGTTTTGCAGGGACATGTGCTTAATGATTTTTTTTACCCTAAATGAACTATAACAAGAATGTTCCTAATAGACTCTGATGGGAGGCGTGAGGAAGGGCATACATTTCTCCACCAGTTGGCTGGCTGGATGTTTTTTCTGGAGAAGCCATTCACACTGGGGCAGGAGCCTTGGATGGTTCAGGTTGGCAGCTCACAAAATAAAGCTCCTGAGCCCTCAGATGAGCGACCACAGAGGTTGCCTTGTCTTTCTTCTTCTCCAAATTAGTTTAAAGAAGCCTGTCTCTTTTGTAGTATGAGGTGTATACTTGGGCTAGGAGCTCATAGCTCCATTTCTGTGTAGCTTCAGCCTCACTGTATTACAAATACTGTTACAAATACTGAACGTTCTGTATGAAAATCATGGAGAACTTGCTGTAGGATTATAAGGCAGAATAACAAGGGAGATGTGGGAGGAGGGAAGGAGGGAGAGAAGGTGGGAAGGGATGGAGGAAGGGAGAGGGGAACAGAGGGGAGGGGGAAGAGAGAAGGGAAGAAAGAGGGAAGTGACGAAAGAAGGAAGAAAGAAGGAGAAATGATTGGTGTCTACGAGCCTCTACTTTGCAGTTATGACTCACCATAAGCAGAGTGTGTCATTCCAGAAGTTGTCCTCTTACAAGGACAGTGGAAACCCCCTCAGGGGTCACCTGGACCAGGTGGGACCTGAGATGCTGGATGGGTCTTTTGGGTGTACTGTTGTGATTTTGGTAATGCTAGCATTTCTACATGGAAGAAAGGGCTCCTTTCAACAAAGGAAGCTTGTAGAGCTTCAAACGCAACTATCTCATGAAACAGATGAGAAATCTGAGGTCCTGTAGTTCCAGCTACTTGGAAGGCTGAGGTAGAAGGATTGTCGGAGCCTAGCAGGTCGAGGCTGCGGTGGCTGGGAGCGTGTCACTGCACTCCAGTCTGGGCAACAGGGTAGGCTTCCAACTCAAAAAAAAAAAAAAGAAAAAGAAAAAGAAAAGAAACCTGAGGTCCAAAGAGATGATGTGACTTGCCCCAAGCCATTCACTAAGTAGAGGCGGGGTGATGAGGACCTACGCTGCATATTCATCGCAATAACACCTTGAGTTGACAATTTGATGTGCTCCCCCACAAAAGACAAAAGGGCACGGGAGCTCTGGGGGGCAGATAGGCACGCTGAGACAGCTTAGGCGCGGGGTGGGTCAGGCCATTGGAGTGGCAGCTGTGTGGTTGGCACTTCCCCGTGGCTTCCCTGAGACTGGCCTGACAGAATTAAGAGGTGATAATGCTGCCTTCTTTGTACCCCCCTTGAGCTAGCACACCCACCCATTCCCTGTTCTTTTTCCACCAATCTTTTCCTTAGAAATAGCAGCCATTCATACCTTACAGGGAAGTTGGCTCAGTTACCCTCTCCTAGAGACACCTGCATGTGGAAGTTTCTTTCATATTTGATTCTGGCATTGATTGGAGGGAAAGCCACCCAAGCCTGGTGGAACATCCTTAGGTGGTGTCCTCTGTGTCCAGGCGCTGAGCAGAAGGAAGATAACGGGTGATGGAACTCCGAGGTGTGGCAAAGGAGCTGGTGAATACTCCCTCCCTCAGCTTCCAGCTGTCCTCCACTTTCTCCTTCCCTCCTACCTGACCTCACAAACTTCCCCAAGACTCAACTGACAAGCTGGAGACCCTCCTGGGAGCCTGTGGACTGAGCTCTTGGCCTGCAGAGGGGAAAGGAAGCGACGGTGGGTGGGGGAACCTTTCTGCTTCTGAAAGTGGTTTCCCTTGGGGAGCTTCTGGCAAAAGACCCTGCCAGTTGTGTTCAATTACCTTTCAAAGAGACTTGGTCCTTGCAAGAGTCCCCATGAGTTGGTCACCCAGGAGCAATGGGATAGTTGCTGCTGCTTTTGCTGTGGCTTAGCAGCTGGAGCAAAAGCGCAGGAAGCTGTGGGCAAGCAGAAAACGATTTTCCAAAGAAAGCATTAAGTTTGCATTTCCACGTTTAGAACATTTAACCTATTTAAAGGGAGAGCCTGTTTGCTTTGCAAATGTGAATTTCTTGCAGAGAAACTTCCCATTTGTTTGGTCCCTTCATTCTGAGGCTCTTCAGTATTTTCAATTATTCTTTAAAACATCAGCCAAAATTTATAGAGAATCAGATACAGGCTACCGATTATGGGAATGTAAAGGAAGGGGAGACAAGTCTTGTCTTCATGGGTCTTCTAATCCAGAAAGAAAGCTAAACCGAAGTTCAGGATAACCAGTTGCTAGTAAGGTGGCTATGATTTAAATGTTAGTGATCTCCCAGAGCAGTTCAATGGGTGCACAACATCTTTCTGGGATTCTAGGTCTTTGAGTTGACTGAGGTGTGTGTACAGATACAGGTATACTTCAGATCTGACGTGCATCTGTCTTCCTGTTTTATCTGCAAAGAATGGGGATTTTCTTTTCCCTCAATTTTTATGTGATTAATATTGGTTTCCTTCCTAGAATTTCTAACTGTTTTATCCTCAGAAGAGTTGTTGTATTCCTTATAGTCCTTGGACCTGTCCAAGAGACTGATTCTTTTCCTTCTCAGGAGCTAACAGGGACCCAGGATGGATCCTGTTAGAAGAATCACCCTTTTATGTCTCATAAGAACCTTGCAAGACAGGGATTTTTTAAATCACTATTTCATACGAGGAGACCAAGGCCCATGTTAGAAAGTTTGGCATACATTTCTCATGTGGCAGGCTCAATTTGAACCCGGGTCTGTCTTCCTCTCCCCAGAATCACTATCTTGGAGAATATATCCCTAAGCACCCAGGAAGTATTTCAATAGCAACTTTAATTTTCATTTTATAAAATGCTCCATTTTTGAGCTGACTGCGAAGTCCGTGCTGAAAGATAAATTAGCTTCAGGGGGCTTTCAGTGCTGTGCTTAATTTTGTGGAGAACAATTTCTTCTTTTATTTATTCCCCCTCAGATCAGGAGAGTGCTTTTCTCTGTTAAGTATTCAAAAAGTTAACCTTTTTTTTTCTAAAATATAGCCTAGTTTGATGTCCACACTCTAGAATCATCCCAAAGTAATGATGCCCTGGGCCATGCAAGTGCAAATATAAGGACAGGTAATTCCAGGGAGAGTGAAGGGGACTTCAGATGAAACCTTCACTGGTATTATTATGCTAACACGTGTTTTATTTTATTTTATTTTATTTTATTTAAGTTGTGGGGTACAAGAGAGGATTTACTATGTAAGTAAGGTACATGCAGGTGAAGTTTGGGCTTCTTGCTGGCCCTGTCTCCCTATGATAGTGATCAAATACCCAGTGTGCTCCCTCCTTCCTCCCTCCCTTCTCTATCAGTGTCCAGCGTCTGCCAATCCCACCCTTGTGCTTGTGTGACCCGTGGTCAGGGCCTGCCTATGAGTGAGAAGATGTTGCGCTCAGTTCTTTGTTCCTGCGACAATTCACTTAGTATATGATAGCCTCCAGCTGCATCCATGTTGCTGCGAGGGCCACTAACATGCTATTTCTTAAAATCCACAGCTCCTCAAGCCTGCCCCTCCACACATCATTCCTAATGGCGTCACTATCTTCCCAGTGAATTCCAGTCATGGGGGCTGGAAACCTGGAAGCTTTGTGGCATCTCCTCCTCACACTCTACATTGTAGAGGTTGTGAATTCCGACCCCTCCCTGGAGACATTGCCCTGAGTCAGCCTTCGCTGGTCTGTTCGTGGCTTGCAGCAGGGAGCAGATGGAAAAGTGGGCTCAGGTAGCCTGTCAACAGTTCTAAGGGTGCCTCCCTTGGGCCTGGTCCTGCTTCAGGCACTGATCACATGGGCGAGGGGCTGCAACACCCAGAAAACAGCAAAAGTCAAGGGTGAATCATGGCATTGAGTTCCTTGAGAACAGGAGAAATGGGCTCACCCCATAGCCCCTTCTCATGGGATGTGGGCAGCGGTGTCCTCCGCTCCTGGCTCACTGGGCTCATGGGGGCCACTGGACAGGAAATGTTGGTACCTGAGCCCCTAGGCCCAGCACTGGAACTTGGATCCTGGCTGGACCTGAAGGAATGAGGTTGGATCTAATTGAGTTCTGGGACCTCACATTTCCCTTCCCCGCGGTGGGGAGCACGTTTGGTTCTGCAGCTTTGGTCTACACAGGCCTTATGCCTCTGGCTTGGTGCCTCCTTGAGGGACTTCTGGCCTCCTGAGTTTGCTCAGGAATGTGCTGCATGTAGACCCTTCTGCATGCCCCCAAGCCAGCCTGCTGTGTTAGAATTTAGAAGGTAGCTCCCTAACAAAATATGTTGTTTGTATCATCAGATTGAACGTGCCTTTCTTTGCTTAGTAGATGTTATTCAAAGGGATCCTTTAGCTGAACAAATTTGCCTAGCGCTTTGCTGGGTCCTAGTTTTTCAGGAGTACTTAATATTTCTGAGCATGGCAAACACTAAGTGCTTTTTCAGCACTAAAATCCTGTGATTCTTTGATTCTAAAATGGGATTTTCTAATGAGAAGTTTTTCTAAGGAAAGTGAATTCTGACTGCCCAGGGCACTAAAATCACTATGTAGTTTTCTGGGCAGGCTGGGACCTGTAAAGTAGCTGTCCTTGGGATGGAGGCCTATTCTTTTTTTTTTTTGAGTTGGAGTCTCACTCTGTCACCCAGACTGGAGTGCAGTGGCCGGGAGCGGCCACTGCAGCCTCGACCAGCTGGGCTCCGGCGATCCTTCCACCTCAGCCTTCCGAGTCGCCGGAATTACAGGTGAGCGCTACCACGCCCGGCTGATTTTTTGATTTATTTGTAGAGATGAGGTCTCGCCAAGTTGCACAGGCGGGTCTTGAACCCACGGGCTCAGGCAATCCACTCACCTCAGGCTCCCCAAGCGTGGAATTACAGGCTGAGCCACAGAGCCCGGCTGGAGGCCTATTCTTAAACTTCTTAGATGCCTCCCTCTCTACAAAGGGTCCACAGAGCCTGCCCTCCTCCCACTGACTGCCTCCCAGAAGCCGTGTGTGGAGAAAAGCCTTGGGGCGCGTCTTGTGAATGAGGGCTGCAGACCTAAGAAACATGGAGCTGACTTTTATTTATTTATTTTTAGTTTAAAGTTGTGGGTACAAGTCAGGACTGGGTTCATAAGTGGTTTAGGTACAGATGAAGTTTTGGGCCTCCCATTGGGTGGCACTTTGCCTGGATTACGGTCGAGCACCCTTATTGAGTGCCCTTCCCCTCCCTCCCCTGGCAGTGTCCCACTACTCCCAGTCCCTTTTTGGTAGTATTATGATAGGTGTTCAGGGTCCACTTCTAAGTGAGAACATGTGGTACTCAGTTCTTTGTTTCTGTGATAGGTCACTGAGTATGATAGACTCTAGATCCATCCAAGTTGCTGCAAAGTTCATCGTTTTTTCCTTCTTTATGGCTGAGTAATATTCCATTGTGTATATGTATCACATTTCTTTTATCCAGTCCAGTTTCGATGGGCAGCATGATTGGTTCCATGTTTTTGCTATTGTGAATAATGCTGCAGTAAACATGCGTGTGTGGGTATCTTTTTGGTAGAATGATTTGAGTTCCTCTGGATATATTCCCAGAAGGGGGATTGCTGGTCATATGGAAGGTCAATTTCTAGTTCTTTTAGAAATAATCACACTGTTTTCCATAGGAATTGAATTAGTTTGCACTCCTACCAACAGTGTAGAAGTGTTCCCTTTTCTCTGCATCTTCATCAGTGTCTGTTGTTTTTGGTTTATTAATGATGGCCATTCTTACTGGAGTTAGGTGGTATCTCAATGCGGTTTTGATTTTTAAGAAGCTGTGTTTTGAAGTTGTGTTTGCCCTGGGCTCTTGTAATCCTCAAAAGCAGCAGAGGGTCTCAGGAAGTCTCCTCTCCCTGAAGGACATTCTGTCTATTGCACATAAGGGCTTTCTTGCTTGCTTTGGACAGATGTGACCTTTCATTCAAGTTTGAAGGCCTAGAGTGGGCTTCCCATCTCTTGGTGCTTTGGAAACACCAATGGCTCCTGGCTTGAGAGGCCATCCTGGGCCACAGGCAACACATCTAGACCCATGCTGCTCCATCCCCAACTCTGGCCTGACTCTCAGTGCTGAGGCTCCATCTAGTCCCCAGGCCTCCGGGACTCCATTCAGGCTTCACTGATGGTGGTGGCAGGAAACCTCTGACCTACCTTCACTTTGAACTTGACCGAGGAAACTGGAGTTCCTGTCCTGCTGTTTGCAGGATTTGAAGACAAAACCACACCTTGGGCTGCATTCCCAAGGAAGAACAACCAGTCATTTCCTCGTGTTTCACCTCCTGTGGATTTTTGTAGTAAAGAAGCAGTGATTGGTGCATACAAGCTACCGAGCATCAAGAGTACCAATGTGGGCACCAGCCTACCCTGACTTCGCTGTCACCCACTGCTCTGTTGTCACCTGCTGCTCTGCTTCATGGCTCTGAGATCTGGACAGCCTGGACCAGCCCACGCACTCTTTACCCTGGTGCTATGCACTGTCTGTCCGCTTCCCCTGGAAGCTCCTTCCAGTTCAGTCCACTTCATCCCATCCCATCTTGTCCCATCCCGTCCCTTCCTTTCCTCTTCTTCACCCTCCCTCCCCCCTTCCTGTCTTCACTTATTAAACATCTTTTGTGGCATAGTTAGAAAGGCCTGTTGTACTCTCTGCACCCACTGCAGACCAGATATGTGTCTTTCGACTACTACTGAGCCTCTCCGAAAGACAAAGCATCTCCTCCTCTCTCCAAAGGGAAATGGACAAGGTTACCCACTTTGGTAGGTAAGTAAATGTCAACGACGTAGTACAATGCTAAATAAAGGATAGCAACTGCTGTTTTGCCGGTTGTCGGACCTGTGGGCAAGGCAGCACCTGTCCTCCTCACCAAGGATGACCCCAACCCCATTACCAATGCCCTTTCCGTGTCCCCAGTCTCTTCTCAGACCCCCAACTACATTCAATTTTATGTCCTTCCTGGGCTTCAGGAGAGATAATGAAAAAAAAAAAAAACTAAATTAGGTAAAAGAGTAGGTAACTGACAGTAACTTCTCAGCACTTAACCTCAGTCCCTGCCCTTTTTGAACTCACTAGAGAGTGGGGGTGTTTTAACAGGCTTGCTCTGTAGCTGGCATCACTGTCCCCATTTTAATATAGCTTTCTGTGTCCTAGACACCTCTCTCCCACGAGACTGTAAGCTACTCAAAGCACAATGAAAAAAAAAGAAGGGGCGGGGGGGGGATGGTAAATGAATGATACTGTGGGATGCCTGACCCAGTATTTTCAAAGTGATTAACATACCCAGCTCTCTTCTCCTTCACCAGTTAGCTTTGATAACCTTCTCTTGCTCCACAATTTATTTCTTTTAATTTTAACAATCTTACAACTGAAAGTAAGGCTTATTTAGGAGAATATATTTTATATCACTCCCCCCCCCCCATAAATGTTGAGAGGAAGGTTTGAGATATGGACCCTGGGCTGGAATTTGAGAGTGGAAAGAGATCAAAGTATATATTTTCTGACTGCTTGGTTCCTATTTATAGTGTTGCAATGACTTTCCTTCACTACCAGCCTGGGTAGAATTTAACGATTGACCAAAAGGGGAAGCAATTCATTCTTTCTACCACCCTGTTTTATTCCCTTGCCCTCCTTGCCTGTGTTATCATTTCCTGTCCCGTTCCTATTATGATCTTCCTTTGTCAAGGACGTCTCTCACGATTAAGTGCTTATATCTGCTGTTCTTCAACATATTCGTTTGGATAGATTTAGGACAGATACAAATGCTAAAAATAGCCTGGCTTCTCTTTCCTCTAGACAGAACACCAAGAAAGATTTTTAGCTAATGGCATTTGACTTGTTTCAATTACTACAGAGTTCTCTAGCTTTTAGTTCTGTAGTCCTTAAAAAGTCCAGGTCTGTTACTAGTAGAGAAAATGTGAACATTTTGAGTGAACTACTGAGTTCCATCTAATTGTTTCTGTTATACATAGGACTGAGGACAGTGGGTCGTTGGGAAGACACAGAAAGAAACAAAAGGGATTTTGATCTAGAGACTGGACCCTGAGTCTGTATGAAATAGGTGATGGTGTTACTAAGATTTTCTTGCTTTCAGCCAGTTTCATTCTGGGTGAAGTCTGTCATTGAAGTTCCTCTGCTAACCTGACTATGGTTGCAGGTGGGGCCGGAATTGATGGAGAACCTTGACTAACAGACCCACCACCTTGAGTCCCGTTCAGTAACCACCAAGCCTACCTGGAAGTGCAACTCTAGGTCATGTGGAAGTGAAAACTTAAGTGGTAGCACCCAGAGTCTATTCTGGGGATTCTGACTTTGCTCTCCTCTCACCTATCTGAAGGTCTGGCTTGACATGGATTTATTTAGTACCTTTCTTTAGGGAACTCAAAAAGCCTTTGTTCATAGTCTTATCTTTTTTTGTCCTCAGAAGCTCTATTGGCATTAGAAGCAAAGATATCTACAAATAAGGTTTTCCATAACTTGCAATTTTGCCCTGATATCTATGGTCACTGAGTGCTGGTCTTATTGCAAGAATGTAGCCTGAGTCTTAAGATCTGAGACTCGCAATTTCTGCTCTGGTAGGACAGTATCTAGCTCAAATCTTACCTACATCGCCAGCACTAGATAATGATTACTAGCCTCCCCCCTTTTTCTCCTGTCTGTAGAAGGGGCAGAAATTGACATGGAGGCAACTGAAAAGCTATAAGGAATATTAAACTACTGTTTTATCCAACTTTGATTTCTTGACGACCTCTTCTGAGGTCCAGTTAAAACATAAAATGAAATTTGACTGGAGAAAAACCAGTGTCATCTGTATAACCTGCTTGAGCCACTCAAGATACAAATGTGGTAAGATCACTTTTAATTAATTTCCAGTTAACTTAATGCATATGCTCTTATGTATGTTTCTTAAGGGTTTCATTCAAAATCTATGGTGAACTTTTGGAAGGCGAGTTATAGTGGGCCCAAAGGTTCAGTCAATTCTGCTTCTAAATGTCAGTGATAAAGGGAACCGGAAAGGTGCTTAACAGCCACCATTGCAGTTGTTCCCTACTACCTCATGGTGGCCCTGTTGAAGATGAGTCCTGTACAGCCCTGCAGATGCTCATCCATTATGAGCTGATGCTCTCGTGTTGTCCATCCCTGCACCTGCTGAGATGATGTTTTATGAGTGGTCTCCCAGGGCCCAGTTCTCACTGTTTACACAGAGAGGCTTAGGCACCTTTCTCTGTAGAAGGGCACAGTGCCCTGGTGGTTATGTTATGAGGAATTATCAGCACAAACTATGCCAGGAACAGCCCTCCCCAACAAGCCTTCAGGTCTTGTATTGGGCTCAAGCCAACAAACAGAGTCTCAGTGACTTTCTGGGGAATTCCTCTTTGGGACCTCGGGACAGGGCCATTGTTCTTCCTGACAGATCCTTAGTTTTGAATGTCTGAGCTCTCTTTTTTCCTAATATGCTTTTAGCTTCTTTTACAAAATTTTTAGTCCCATCTTCAGTGACTAGTTCTTCATACCAAGCTGGAAAGAGATATTTGCTTTTGTTCAAATACAAAATGTTTGTTAGAGCTTAAAGAAGAGCCCCAAGGGACTCTTCACTGAATGAAGAAGATGTGTTTTGAAGTGACTTGATGTATCCATCCTCACAAAGAAGTGTTGTGTAAGTGTGGCTACAGTAACGAGTGGTGCATTGGGTGGATAGCAAACAGTTTTTGGCATTCAGCTATAAAAGATTCAAAACCACGTAGGCAGTGGTTTGAATACAGCATTCATGATCTGTAGGCTGTGGAAGCCTTAACCTCTTTACAAACTGTTCAGTATAAAAAGTATCGCTAGTGATATGATGGCAAATTGACTTACATTTCTAATATTCCAAAAGGGGTTTCTAAAATTTAAGTAATTCTTTTCACAGGAGTAAATTATTCAAAATTTGGTGGAATATTTCATTTAAAATGATTTTTAAATTTCTAATATTAAAAAGTGACCTATATTAAAAGTAATTGTTTAAGAGTGTTAAAAACGTGACTTATACAAATACAAGTGAATGTCTATCAAAGCTTTAACTCATGAATTAATAAAATCACCAATAAGATGTTACAACCAGTTCAAAAGAGAATTTAAAACACACGGGCATAACACAGAAGCAATCAGGAACACTGAAATTAATTTACAAATTGATGTAAAACTCATCAATATCCACAGAGAAATAATCAGTTGCATCACCACCAAACACAATTTACATTTCTATGGACTATGCAAATAATTTAAGTCTATTTCTATGCAAATAATTTGCATTATTATTTTCCACAATTTACATTTGTAAAACAGCTCAAAGACAATGAAAGTGAGTGGTAACCTAGAAGGTGAACTGGACAAGACACACCATAATCTTTTTTTTGTTCCATTTCAAAGTCTTACACGAGTTTTATAGTCACTTGCTTGATTCTAAGTTCAGACAAGGGATGATGGATAGCTAGTAAGACACCTTAACAATGATAATAATTTATTCTGGTGCCCAAACCTTCAGTCAGCAGCTGTAAACTCAAAATAGAAGATTTCTCATACATGAATTTTAGATTGTTTTTGGCCACTCTCTTGTTATGTTCTCTAAGTTCCTTGTTTTCTGTTTGATGTGGTAGAAAGGGCACTAGATGTGGAGATAGGGGTTGTATTCTCAGTAGGACGATGTACCCACTGTTGCAGCTTTCACAGTGTGAACCCCATGTCTCTGAGCCTCAGTATTGTCCCTGGAAAATGGGGATAATATTGACTCTGTGAACCTCCCTTTATCACTGTTTAGCAGAATAAATGAGAGGATGCTTGGTGATCAATCACAAAGGTTTGGCTCCTTGAGACCTTACCAGGGAGGTCAGACTCACACTCACACTGTCGGTTCTGCAGTTCCACCTGGAGTCTTCCAGTTGTTTCAAAGTTAACAAGGCCAAAGCTCAGTTCTTTATTCCTGCTTCCATTCCTCAAAACTTGCTTTTCTAGTCTCGCCTATTTCACTTGATGGCACTACCACCCACTCAGCTCCTTAGCCCATAAACCCAGGGTCCATCATTGATCAACTCTTTCCTTTATCCCTCATGTCAAATCTAACACCAAGCCTTTACCTCCGAAGTATCTTTCCAACATAACCATTCTCACAATTTTCATTTTTTTGCCCTAGACCAAGCCAACGCCCGGATGACTGTTGTCTCTTAATCTCGAGTTGGTCTTTCTACATCCCACCTAAATTCCTTTCCCCTAAAGCAGCCAGTGTGTCCTTTTAAAACATGTATATCAAAACACATCACCCTTGGCTGAAAAAGTCCAATAGGTATATATTGCATTAATAATAAAAATCTAATGTTCCCACTCCCTTGCCTTTTTTTATTTTTCTGATTTGGAGTCTCACTCTGTTTCAAAGACTTGAGTTCATTGGCGCTTTCATGGCCACCTCAGTGTTAAACTGCAGGGCTCTGGCGGTCCTTCTGCCTCAGCCTTCCAAGTAGCTGGAACTACAGGTACGCACTACCAGGCCTGGCTAATTTTTGATTTATTGTAGAGATGAGGTCTCACCAAGTTGCCCAGGCTGGTCTCGAACCCCTGGACCCAGGCAATCCTCTTTCCTCTGCCTCCCAAAGTCCTTAAAAGGATGACATGATCTGCTTGCCCTCTAACTCTCTGACTTCATTTTTATGGTCCCTTTAGCCCCTGGCTCCAGCTACCCTGGTCTTTCTGTTCTTTGCTGGGCTATGCTTCTTCCTACTATGGAGACTTTGCATGTGTTGTACCCTTTGCTAAGAATTTTCTATCTTGAGACCCAGGACTCAGGTTAGATGTTACCTTTTCAAAGAGGCCTTCCTCAACCACTATTGTTGGGTTTATTCTCTTTGCCCCGCTCTCTGTCTTTATATACAGACCTTGTTCTTTGTCTTCTCTTCTTTTCACCCCCATGTCTTAACCTTTCCCTTCTCTCCTTTTCTCCCTGTGTTTTCATCTGTCTTTTCCCCTCATCTTTTCTTCTCTTAAGAGACCATGCAAACCATATCACTGTGCTTGCATACTGTTTGTGGATTTTACTGAAATAATTTTGTATGCCCATTCTCAATTTTAAAGGCCATGAGTAAAATTATTCATATCTATTTGTCTCTAAAAAACTCTGCGCACCCAACCAAAATTGATTTAACATGTTTATAGCTCCCACTGCCTGTTTCTGTAAGTCAGTGGCTCTTAACAGAAAACTACCACCACCACCGAAAGGGCTTTTCATTGCTATCCTAGAAACAGGTATTAGTTCTTATCCTTAAAGTAAGAAATTTTAGAGCAGTAAAGGAAAAATGGAATGAAAAGTGTCCTATGAAAAAAAACTGCAACTTATGTTCACGAATTCTTGAACTTGGCCTATTTTCTTTTGCTAATCATTGCATTGAAAGGCTCTCACACAATTTTTTCTCTCCCCTTGGACGAGGAAAAAAAGCTTTTCATGATATACATTAAAGCTGTAATCCTTAAATAATTAGGAAAATCAGGTGAGATAAATATAACTTGTGGAAAAGTTTGACTTTCAAGGTTTATACTTAAGTATTTCTTTCTAGCCATAAAAATATTGGTTGAGGCTGGGCTCGGTGGCTCAGCCTGTAATCCCAGCACTTTGGGAGGCTGAGGTGAGTGGATTGCCTGAGCCCACGGATTCGAGACCAGCCCGGGCAACTTGGTGAGACCTTGTCTCTACAATAAATAAAAAATTAGCCGGGTGTGATAGCATGCGTCTGTAGTTCTGGCTACTTGGAAGACTGAGGCAGAAGGATCGCTGGAGCCCAGCAGATCGATGTTGGGGTGGCCATGAGCATGTCACTGCATTTCAGCCTGAGCGATGGAGTGAGACACCAACTAAAAAAAATACACACACACACACACACACACACACACACACACACACCCCCGAATCAAAGCAAACAGCTAAAGATGAAAGTGGACACAAAAGAAAGGTGAATGTGTTAACAAATAAAGTCACTAGGTAAAGTTTATAAAGTGTCCTGTTGCCTGCCATTTCTGCAGGCTGCTGCTTGTTGCATGGGATGTGTAAGTCCTTCCTATAGGGTCTGTCCCTCACAATATTATAAAGTGCGAAAATGGCTTTAATTCAGGGGAAGTTAATACATCATCTTGCTGTATAACTTAGCAAAGTCTCTTTGACTGGACAATACACAATAATGCAGAGTTTGTTTTATATCAGGAAGGAAGCCCCTTTGTACTACTGATACCAGACATTGTATTTGTCAGTCTGTCTAATCTAAGATATTTGATCTCGGACAATCAATGTCATGAGAGATTCTTAACAAGAATAAGCTTCTGTTTCAGTATCAAGAATTGAGTGCATTTTGAAATCCATTTGAACCTAGCAAGTAATGTATTTGTCTCTTCTGTGCAAATTTGTGGGTATGGATGATGCAAACTTGTAAATCTACGAAGACTAAACCATAGCAGACATTTTATAGTTTGGCCTAAAATAAAGTTCTTAGAGCTCACTTTTAAAATATTTTTATTTTTAGCCGGGCTCGGTGGCTCAGCCTGTAATCCCGCGCCTTTGGGAGGCTGAGGTGAGTGGATTGCCTGAGCCCGCGGGTTCGAGACCCGCCTGGGCAAGCAAGACCTCATCTCTACAATAAATAAAAAAAAAATAAATAAAAAAAAAAAAAAATAAAATATTTTTATTTTTAAATT